>SKCR01032156.1:0-228599 GCA_019454045.1 Zanthoxylum bungeanum
AATTAATAATGCTATACACTTTAGTTTAATTAAATTGGGAAATTGGGTTTTGGAATTTAATTATTTGGGCCTTAAATTAGATTTGGGCTTGTTGTGTTGTAATTGAGCTTATTGGGCTTGGTTGTACCAAGTTAGTTTTAGGCCAAATGGATTGGATCCAATTGGGCCCAAAACCGCATCCATAAAGCCCAAATGCGACCTAATGGACCTTTAAAGTTTAATTGGGCCTAATGGGCCTAAATTGATTTATGGGCTTATGGGGTAACTCCCGGATTGGATTTTGGTTATTCGGTTTGACCCGAGTTGACCAAAAGTCCAGGCCTTAAGAAATTAATTAAGAGCCCATTGGACTTGAATTAAATTGACGTTGGACGTTAATCGGGCTCTGAGACCCGTAACGATTAAATTTGGAATTTAAGTCTTATAGGTTCGTTAATAAAGTGTAATATTTAATTTGGAATTAAATAGCGAATTAGAATTGAATGCATATTAAATTGGATTTAATGATGTAGTTTAATTTAATTCGAGAATATGTACTTTGAGTACTTATTCGCAAAATGAGTTTGACTCGAGCAAAATCAAATCGTTGTTTGAACATTTGATGATCACTAATTATCAGATTAATTAATTTGATTAGATTGATTGATAACATGCTTGTGTGAATACATGGTTGCGATGCATGAATAATGTATATCGGATGGATATTAGATGGGTGGGACAATTTTAGAAATTGTTGTAATAAATTTGATTTATTAAATTGGACCTGCGTGTCCAGCCTTATCACCTCCTTATTCTTTGTATTCTCTTCTCACCTATTCCCCTCAATGTAAATGAGGTTTCTTTAGAAGTGTAGTGTAACGGGTAGAAGTAATATATTTGCTAGCGGGAGAGAGAAATTGAGAGATTTGATCTAGGATCAATGTGTAATGTATCCATCCGCATATCATTTACATTTTCCCTATGATTATGTTTTAAATGTCAATCTTTCAATTGTATCTTGATTTTAATAGTCCAACTATTTAATCAATGATTTCGGTACTATTTATTGTAATGATTACAATAGTCCAACTATTTAATCAACTATAATTTAATAGATTAAAATCAATTATATTGATTACTATAATCCAATTATAATATCAACTATAAATTAATAGTTTGAATACAGTCTAACTGTTATATTAAAACAACAATTTAAATATTAGTCCAACTAACATTTAATTTATTTGACGAATGATATTTTTTTGAGCGCGTATGGCAAATAATTAAACAAATATTGCAAATTCAATTCTTGCCTCCCACTATTTTTCGGCGAGCCTCTAACCCTCTGTCAAGTACTGGGGAAATCGTGTTTCCTAGCGGGCTAGGATCCCGTTAAATATCACACAATCTTGACTTTGGCCAATAAATTGTATGATAATTAACTAGGTAGATCTCTAAGATCGATTCGATCCAATCCAATTCCTAGATCCGGTAGGGGGACATCCAAGTCCGAAACATATATCTTATATATGCCAATACATCCAATGTATTACCTAACCTTTTTCCTCTGAATCAACTAAGCCTTGGCTTTGGCACAAAAAAACTTAGTGATCCCAATTAAGCGCGACCCATTGACCATGGAAAGCTTCGTAATCAATGTCGATGAACAAGAAATGGTCTTGACTTTGGCCAACAAACCACAACTTGGAAAAGACAGTGATATGGAACAAAGCTCTCGTGATTCAAACACATCCTCGACGGACAAAGGCCTTGACTTTGGCCAACAAGCCAATGCCAGTCTCGGATCTTGAGTGAGAATCACTCAATCGAAGGAAAGACGCTTAATATTTTGCAAGGGTTTTTCGCGTGCAAATTGGCAACCAATTTATTATCTTTGTTAAGGTCTCATCATCATACACCCTTAAACATGCATTCTAAACACATAATAAAGCGCGTATAATAAAGTCCAATCAGGAACATCGACAGTACTGTATCAGTCTGGGGGCGAGGCCCGTATCAGTATCAGCCTTAGGGCGAGGCTCATATCAGCTGTATCAGTCTGGGGGCGAGGCCCATATCAATATCAGTTTAGGGCGAAGCCCACATCATCCCAGGGCCAAGGCCCACATCAGCAGAATTTTGGAATGAATCCAGGGAATGAATCCCAGGGTCGAGGCCCACGTCAGCAGAATTTTGGAACGAATCCGAGGGTCGAGGCCCACATCAAACACAGTTTGGGGAATAAGTCCCAGGGTCGAGGCCCATATTACATCAGATCAGTTCTGCCGAGAATGGCACTCCGAGAATGGAGATATAGTCCGGGAATGGACAGCTCGGGAATGAGCACGCCGAGGATGGCACTCCAAGAATGGAAGCACGGTTCGGGAATGAACCACCTCACGATAACAGTTCAGGAATGAACAACTTACAGTAACAGCTCGGGGACAAAGCCCATAGTTAACACAGTCAGGGAACAAAGCCCAAGGGAATAAAGCCTCATGTCAGTATAGTTTGAGAACAAAGCTCAAGGGGAAGAAAGCCTCATGACAGTATAGTCTGAGAACCAAGCTCAAGGGGAAGAAAGCCTCATGTCAGTATAATTTGAGAACAAAACTCAAGGGGAAGAAAACCTCGTGCCAGTTCAGTTCGGGAATAAAGCCCACACTCAGTGCAGTTCAGGAAGAAAGCCTACATTCAGTTCAGTTCAGGAAGAAGGCCTGCGTTCAATACAGTTCAAGAACACAGTCAGCTCAGATCAGAGAACAAAGCTCGAGAGGAATAAAGCCTCATGTCAGTATAGTTTAAGAACAAAGCTCAAGGGGAAGAAAGCCTCATGTCAACACAGTTCGGGAACAAAGCTCGAGGAATAAAGCCTCATCTACACAGTTCAGGAATAAAGCCCACACTCAGTGCAGTTCGGGAATAAAGCCCACATTCAATACAATTCAGGAAGAAAGCCTACGTCCAGTAAACTCGGGAATAAAGCCCACATTCAGTAAAATTCAGGAAGAAAGCCTGCATTCAGCTCAGTACGGAAGTAAAGCCTCATCTCAACACAGTTCGGGAACAAAGCTCGGAGGAATAAAGCCTCACCTCAGCAGTTCGGGAATAAAGCTCGGGAGGAATAAAGCCTCATCTTAACACAATTCGAGAATGAACAAGCCGGGAATGGAACTCCAAGAATGGAAGCACGGTTCGGGAATAGACCACATCACAACACGGTTCGGGAATGAACCAGGGGTCGCAGCACCTCACCACCCAAATCAACTCAACACATGGTAAGTCAAGTGGCAGCTGGCGAGCCAGGTAAGTAAAAATGCATTGCATAACTTTGATAGGATTGTTCAAAGTCACACACTGCACAAGTCCCATCAAAGTGGGGGCGACTGTAGGCATTTCATTTTCGCATGTGAAACCCGATGATGATTCTCAATTGGAGGCACTACCTTTTTAGCTAAGGATATTGCGGGAAACGGAGGTCGGAAGGGGAGATTCGGAAAAGTATGTCATCAAGTTCATTCCACAAGTTCACTGTCTTCGTTGGTGCTGCGTTCGTTACTTCGTTCGAACCTCGTGCAGATTACGGACGTTCGTGCCGCGTGCGAGGAGGCGTTCGAACGGAGCCGGTAATTCTGGTTTTGCTGCTAGCCTCACACCTCAGCCCATTTGGCCCCCCAAAGCCCATAAAACACATCCCAGATTAAATAAATAAATATTAAACATTAAATAAAATATTTAAATCATTTACCAATTAAATAAAACATAAAATAAAATCATGCATAATATAAATGAATTAAATATACTACATACTAAAACTAAAAATAAGATTTGCCTAATTAAAATCAATCCTAACCAATTAAAACCAATCAAATATTTGACTTCCTAATTCAATAAGATATACACCAATTTAAATTAGTTGACTTCCTAAAATAAAATATTTTGTCCCCCCTCAATCTTGTGTATACCTTTCTCATCTCTCCTAATTTGGAAAGAGGATCTCTTCCTTGTGAGACAAGGTGAAACCCTAGACATCTTCTATATAAACAACCCCTAACCAAAGCCATCCTCTATTGGACACAACCTAATCACGCCCAAGGCATAGAATTCACACCCAAACTCTCTCGAAATCTCTCTAGACTCTCTCTACACACCCGAGACTAAACAAAAGAAAAACACACTTGACATATACACAAAAAGAGAATAAAAGAGCCCCAACCATCTCCTCCATAGCCGAAAACCACCTCCGCAAACCCCCCCACACATACCGAAACAGCCACCTACACAACAGCCCTCCACCACCGAAAATTACCTCAAAAAGCCACTGTATTACACGCCCAAACAGCAGCAAAATCACCTTAACAGCAGCCCAAATCCTTAA
Organism: Zanthoxylum bungeanum; assembly: GCA_019454045.1. Lineage (NCBI taxonomy): Eukaryota > Viridiplantae > Streptophyta > Magnoliopsida > Sapindales > Rutaceae > Zanthoxylum > Zanthoxylum bungeanum. Next base: position 4,358 of record SKCR01032156.1, read on the forward strand.
TAAACAGTAACATAAAAACTGCATAGATAATCTTAAAAATAATCACATATAATTGCACTAAGAACCCACACAAACTTGGAATAGTTTATTGAAAAAGTTAAAACAGGTGGCCCGTGCAGTGAGTAGCAAGACAGAAGCCGAATAGGAGCAGAACGGAGTTCGAACCGCAAGCAAAACAGGAAAGCAGTGAGCTAGGACGCTGAACCAGTGAACCAGAAAAGTTGCGGAGCTGTACCCCTTCCGATCTTCGTGGAACGCGAGTCCGAGAGACGGCTTAAAAGGTTAGACCTGAGGGTATCTTTCACACTTGTTTTTTTTTTCCGCATTATTTATTAAGTATTACTTGTATGATTGTCATGTTGGAATGCATGTTGTGGTCTTTGAGTAGATAAACATGCATGAATTATGAATGTAATATGTTGTGGGTATTGGATGAATGAGAGATGTGTCAACTCTCGCGGTATATCGGATGGAAACCCGGACATAAATTTCATAGCCGATTCTGAATGGACGGTAATATGATCTGTACTCGGGCCACAACTCCACGTACCGCTTGGGTAAACGGCACCATCTTTTTTTTGTTGTATTGCTTTTGTTTATTTAATTCTCTTTACTTGAATTCAATATGTTGTTTAGTTATGCATGATTCAACCAAGCGCATGGGCTTAGTGAGTTAGTCCAAAGGTCCTCCATTTGGGAAACAAAGAGCCGAAAAGGCCACCTTTGTGACACTACTTCGCCGCGCCGGTTGATGTGTGTTCGGTTGGATGCGAGATACGTTCAATCGGGCATACTTAGTTTGATATATTATCTTTTATGTATGGTTCAATCAAGCGCATGGGCTTAGTAAGTGGAATGAAAGATCCCTTATGGGGAGGGGTTAAAACCCGTTACCACGATGCTTTGCCGCGCGGTTGTTGATGTGTGTTCAGATTGGATGTAAGATGTGTTCAATCGGGCATACTTGGTTGATATGATTGGTTCTATTCTTGTATGTGTGATGTGACGCGCATGGGCTTAGTATGTTGGTCTAAAGGTCCTCTCTTTGAGAGATCAAGAGCCCCAAAAGGTCACCTTTACGGCAGTACTTCACCGCGCCCTTTTATTTTGTGTTTATGTATTGCGTCCCATTTCATGCATCAGGTCTGTTCCCGTTCGAACGCGTTTACGAACGCAACTCGAACGCGCATGTATTTTGCCTTGTCATGCATCAGGTCTCCCTCATGTTCGAACGCGTTAACACACGCTATACGAATGTGAGCATTCTGTTTCATTTCCGTTCGAACGCGTTATCAAACGCCATACGAACGAGAACCTTCTGTTTACCGTTCGAACGCATTTACGAACGCTATACGAACGCCCACGCACTTTCTTAGTTTCATAATGCATCAGGTCTGGTTCCGTTCGAACGCGTTCTCGGACGCTACACGAACGGGAACCTTCTGTTTACCGTTCGAACGCGTTTACGAATGCTACACGAACGCGCACCCACTGAATCGAGTCATCTTCATTAGATTTCATGCATAGTTTTCCTAGTAGCTATCCCCACATGTATGAATACAACTATGTTAATGAATTACAATTCATATGCTTGTGTCGTGATAACATTTGAGTATTATTTCTTGTGGTATATCGGATGGAAACTCAGACGTAAATTCCGTAGCCGATTCCGAATGGACGGTAGTGCGGTCGTTGTACTTGGGATACAATTCCACGTACCACTTGGAAAAGTGCCCATATGTATGTTTGTATGGTTAATATGTGTGCTTGTGTTTTCTTGAGTGTAATATGCAAATAAAGTTGTATGTTCATTGCTATTTTGATATATGTTAAGCATGCGATTTTAGATATGAGATATATGTGAAATGTGTGCATAAGTTTTATTTTGCATATGAGAATTTAGAAGCATGATACTCTTGGAAATAAGTGTTACTTAAGCTTGATTAAATTATTACATAAATCCTTTCATTACAAGTGACATGAGTAAGGGACCATTCCGAACCCAACGGTTTGAGGTCTTCCCTTGCGAGGGGTGAGTGCGGCCTTAAATCTTTGTCCCGGTTCACACCGGGTGGCGACTCTATATTATTTAGTATCTCCCAACTAGGCCGCGAGCCTGGGAACATGCGTCGCCCAGGTCCTGTTGTCTACAATAACTAAGGAAGTAAAAATAAAAAAAAATATAAAGAAAGAGGTCGACGTATAAATGAGTATTTCCTGAGTGGCACATGGAGTTGTATCCCTAGTATAAACCGAACTACTGTCCATTTGGATTCGGCTGCGGAATTTATGTCTGGGTTTCCTTCCGATATACTGCAAGTGATAATAACACACATAATCATCAAAGCAATGTAAACGGACACAAATAAGTAGACCTGAGATAATGTAACAATGCATATGCGTATAATCATCAACAAACATAAATAAAATAAAGGCGAAATAATAAAATAAAATAAAAAAGTGAATAAATAGATAAAAAAATAAATAGCAAAATGCCAAAGAAGAAATGTGACTAGAGATTTGGCCATTTTTAATGTAGGACTTCGCATACCCGGCTGGATATATTACACGTCCATCCAGGCCTGCAGCGCACAGAACTATGAAAATAAATATGATAAGGGTGCCCTCAGGTCTTACCTTTTAAGTTGTTTTCTCGGAAGTGCGTTAGGCCGTCGCCGGAAGGATCGAAGCTTGGATTCAAGGTTTGGTTCGGTTTCTGGTTGCTGGTTCGCTGTTTCTGGCTGGTGGTTCGCAGCTTCTAGTTGCTGGTTCGCTATTTCTGGTTCATTGTTTCTATTTGCTGTTTGCTATTTCGCTATTTTTGGTTCGGTATTTGCTGTTTCTGGTTCGCTATTTCTCTATTTCTGGTCGCTAGTTGTTGTTTATGGTTCGTTGTTTGCTATTTCTGGTCGTTGTTTCCCTATTTCTAGTCACTGGTTGTCTGTCTATAGTCGCTAGTTGTTGTTTCTGCTTCGCTGTTTGTTCTTTCTGGTCGCTTTTTCCCTTTTTTTTCTTCTCCCTTTTTTCTTCTTCTGTTTCGGTGATTCCCCTCTTTTTTGTTCTTCTGTTTTTTTCGGTGGTTGTTATTTTTTCTCTTTTTTTCTCTTTTTTTTTGCGTTTTTGCCTCCCTCTGGTGATTTCTCCTTTCTTTTATAGTTGTGCCCCCTAGGGTTTTTCTTCAAGTTGGCGCCACTCTCCCTATGGTAGCATCTCTCCTTCCTTTTGTGTCAAAATCATCTCTCTCCATATTAGGTGCTTAAGGGACTTAATAAGGAAACTGAAATCACTTATATTAGGAAGTGGGAATCCTTTCTAGTTTGGGTCTAGGATCGTACATATTTGGCAAGAAGGGGGTTTCAAATCCTTGTTAAGTTTGGCAAGTTATGATAGGATTTGCGTGTATGGGGTTTTGGGCTGCATGGATTACATGGTGTAGACATTGTATTTTTGCATAAGCCCGATGATGAGCCTCGTATGGAGGCACTACCCGAAAAGTTGCGAAAGTTGTGGGAAACGAATGGTGAAAGGAAATAAATCCTTCAAAATTAGCACCTCATTGGATTCAGACTCACTAGCCAGCCTCGGATTCGCTCAATCAGTTTCTGTTTCAAACCTTAGCCTCGGCCCAAAACCCCTGCCACCAATGAAAGCCCATACAATCCATGCTCACGTCAAACACCACACAAAGCCCATGCAGCACACACCCAAGGCCCATGAAATCCACTATGCATGCCAAAATAAAGGAAAACCCCATGCAATTCACATGTGCAAATTCCCTCAAATCACTTTCCAATTTAGTGAGATTTTGGGGATCCCATCTAATTTAACCAGTGATTGTATCCCAAAATAATATATTCCCAAATCAATGTGATTTATTTCCATGATTTGGAGATCCCTTGTCATTATAAAAATGAGCAATCACCAAACTTGAAATGGGGACTCTCCTTCTTGACTTTGGGCGTGAACTACAGAACAAAAAAAAACCCTAGACACATCCAAAGAGACCACCACTGAAACTTCACAAACAAAGAAAAACCTCATTTCTCATTCTTTGACCGAAAAAAAAACAACACAAAAACAGAGAACCAAATAGAAAAATAAAAAAACATGAAACCCACCAACATCTTCATCACCATTCGGAAAACCCCCCTTTGTGCAGCCCTCCACCAAACAAACCACAACAACAAAACCAAGCCAAATACAGCAGCCCTCCACCGAACAAACAACAACAAAACCAAGCCAAAAATAGCCCAAAAAGCAACAGAAAACAGCCCCTCAAAATCAACGAAAACAACACCAAACAACCAACCAAAAACAACCCCCAAATTTCTAAAACAGTGACCAAACAACCAGCCAAAAACAGCCCCCAAAATGCCAAAACAGTGACCAAACAACCAACCAAAATAGCCCCCAAAAAATAGCAGCCAAAACAACCAGAAAATAGTAGCAAAAATAACCAAAAATATCAGCCAAAACAACAAAAAACAGCAACCAAAAAATAGAGAAACAGCAAACCAGTGAAACAACAAGCAGAAAATAGTGAAACAGTAAATAGAAAATAGCAAAACAGTGAGTGAAACAGCGAACCAGAAATAGCAAAAAGCAAACCAGCTTCAATCCTTCTGGCGACGGCCTAACGCACTTCCGAGAAAGCAACTCAAAAGGTAAGACCTGAGGGCACACTTACCATATTTCTTTTATAGTTCTGGACGTTGCGTATCTGGCTAGACGTGAAGTAAGTCCAGCCGGGTATGCGAAGTCCTATATTAAAGACGGCCAAATTTTATTTCTTTCTTTATTTTGTTATTTATCTTTTTGCCTATTTATCGTTATTTTATTCTATTACACATCTTTTTTATTTGTTTATTCACTTTCGTCATTATTTTATTATTTCACATTTATTTTGCTATTTAGCTTTTTGTCTATTTACTTTTATTGTTATTTTATTATTTCACTTTTTTTGTCCATTTACATTGCATTGATGGTTATGTGAGTTATTATCCCTTGCGGTATATCGGATGGAAACCAAGATATAAATTCCGTAGCCGAATCCGAATGGACGGTAGTGCGGTCTGTACTTGGGATACAACTCCATGTAGCACTCGGGAAATACTCATATATGCATGATTAACCCCCTTTCATCTACTATTTGTTTATTGACGCTTTTCCCGCTTTCGATTAATTTTCGTTATCGTATCTCGTACTTCTTAATGTAATATGCTTTTATTATTTCTATTAATGTTTATGGGTGTGTGAATTTGTGTTTATTTGAATTATCTTGCATGAACTGGATAAGACTTGGCTATACCATTGTGTGAACCTGTCCATTATACTGGCATAAGTAAGAGACCATTCTGAACCCAACGGTTTGAGGTCTTCCCTTGTGAGGGGTGAGTGCGGCCTTAAATCTTTTCCCAGTTAACACTGGGTGTCGACTCCTTTATTCTCCGGTTTAGTCCCCCGCGGGCTACTCCGTACTCTCTACGGGCTGCGAGCCCAACAGTGTCATGGACGCCAAGCATCATAGGCATAGTGGTAAACCCTGCTTCACTCCTACAGATGGCGACTCCACTGGGGATAGAGAATCGGCCCCGAAATAATGCCTTGTAGTGTCCGTTGCTTTCGCTTTGGTTACCAAAGTCTCATATATTTTGCATACCCTTTTTACCCCAATGGCGTCATGTATCGTTAAGTCACTTTCACTCAAGGCGGCGGATCATTATGTGATGACCATCACTCGTTGGTACGTACCTTAAGGTATAAAAAAAGGGCGCGCTCACTTGGTCGCTCAAACCATTGAGTGGGGAGACCTAGTTGTGAGCAACCCTTCACCGGCGGGAGCCTTTATCCATACCCTTATAAGCCCACATATGAACCATAGTTATATGTCCTATAGAAGCTACCCCTATGCTTGTGTTTGGGACCATTATCTTTTGGATCCATTTGGGCCTCTCTTCATAGGATACGAACTTATTGGGCTATTTAAACTGGGACGAGTTTGTATCTTATGATGGTTGGGCCAAAATTTTTCAAAATGATGATGGGCCACCAAAATGACGATGGGCCCTCTATCATTTGAAGTTGTTTAGCCACTTTATCGTAAAAGTATAAACATGTTGGACCTTTTCAATTGGGATAGGTTTGCACCTCGCGATAATCTGATTGAATGCTTTAAAATGATAACGGGCCAACTTGTATGAAAACCTTGATGTGCTTAGAAGGTCCAAACATGATCCGAATATTCCAAATGCATGAGTCTGATATCCGCACTGGCTTTCATCCAGGAAGGATACGCCTTGTTATGACATGTTTGTATATTTTTGGATATCCCCAAGTCCATCCCCACAACCGTGATTACAGAGGGCCCAATTCATCATTTCTAGACAATGGCATGATCCCCATAATAGGCTTAGTCAATATTGTAAATGGGCGGTCTTTTTCTTTTACCGATGGAAAGGGACTGAGGTAGCCAAGGTTCACCATTGTAGCGTAGGAGAGAAAAATTTTGTGTACCCCACAATGGTGCATAAAATAAGCCATACCTAGGATAGAAATGGACTTACCCGAGTGTGGGAGAAATAAGGTCGGAAGGATATATGTTGTTTTGACAACCACATGCATCTCATGCATCGCACGCATACACGTATCATGCTAACCCATTGTCTTTACCGCCATCATAGATATCCGTTGGGTTATAGAAGAAGGAAGACTTGTCAAGAAAAAAGTTAGCAAGCATGGATGCGTCAGGAAGTGAAGATTCCCATGTGGATTAATCGGAGACCAACATCACCAAAATTACCGTGAAACTACAAGCTTTGACCAATGCTATGGCCAATCTGACAGTACCCCCCATAGTGGGAACAGAAAACAACAAGGGTGGAAGGCGTGATGAACCCCCGAATAGGGTGAGCGAAGAAATCCATGTTTTTGATGATGACATGGTTGAGTATGCCGCGGGAAAGATAGTCGAGTCTCAAGCAGAGTTATAGAAACTCAGAGAACAAGTAGAGTCAGTTACCCACAAGATGAAGGGGAAACATGAGGATCTGTTAGACTATGATGCAATGACTTTCGAAGAATAGCTACAGAGATCTTATGGTCCATCTCCGACAATATGTTTCAGTGATGAGTTCAGTGGGCTTGGTGAAACGTCAGGTGCAGAAGATGTTCGGGATGTCACTGGAAGGGGCACCCGTAGTATGGTATCATGGCCTGGAGAGAAAAGTCAGGGATGACTAGAGGGCATTAGCAGAGGCATTTCTGAACCAATATGTCACGGACTTGGATATAGACTTGTCGCTTCGTGACCTGGAAAACACCAAACAGAAGCTAGAGGAGACCTTCAAAGATTATGTGGATCGCGGGAGAAGCCAGCTCCTGATAATACAGACATGGACCTTAGAGAAGGACCATATCAAGATGATCATTAAGGGCACCAAGCCCTCCATTTATAACAAGCTGAGGAGGATGACCTCCATGATTAGTGACTTTCGACAGTTAAGAGAAACTGTCATGGATATCGAGGAAGAGGAAGCCGAGAGAACAGAAAGTTTTATGGCCAGAATATAAAGTCCATTGGGGGGCCTTCCGAGACCAAGCCCGCTCCTACTGAGGTCGTTGCCATCGAAAGCAGATGATTCTTAAATTTTGATAGACCTTTGTCAAAGGTCTATCAAAATCTGAAGAGGCAAGGACTCATAAAACCCTTGGCACCCAAACCACTTCCAAACCCTGTGCCACCACACCTCGACCTAAACCTATACTGTCACATCCATCAGAAAAATGGCCATGAAACTGACAACTGCACCCGCCTTAGGCAAGAGATCCAAAACCTCATTGACACCCATAAGATACCCGACCCAGAAAAAGAACAACCCAACACACACAAAAACCCTCTTCCCAAATATCACTATGTTCCACCACACATCTACATGATCAACTATGGCTTACTCGAAATCTTTTTCCTCCAAACTCTCAACCACCAAGCTTTCTGCATGGGGATATGAGATAGTAGTAGTGAACATGAAACATAGCAATGGAGAGATTTCTGGGAAAATTCTCGAACAGTGACAAAAAGGAGGTTGCAAAAGAGGAAAATAAATGGGAAGAAGAACTACCGCAGTTGGAGAATCTGACGCTCGAAGAAAGCAAGAAGACAGAAGAAGAAAAGACTACAAATTAGGAAGATGTTTATTTTCCTGACTCATTTAATTATAATCCTGCATTTATTAATCATAAAGACATTGATTTTGCTTACTTGTTCGAGTCTTTTCCTGTTAGTCTACATCATAACACGCATGACATGAGCATATTTGACATTAACTCAACAAAGACAAATGCATTTAATCTTGCTACATGTGAAAACCCCAAGGAAACTTCAATTGCAAGTGAGGTTACCTCTGATGAGCGGAAGAAATTAGAGAGAATAATAATAAAATATGCAAAAGTATTCACCTGGTCCTATAACGACATGCCAAGAATGGACAGGAGTATTGCCCAGCACATAATACCAACTTAGCCGAACATGAGACCAGTAAAATAGAAGCTCTGAAGAATGAGGCCAGAATGGGCAGAAAAGGTTAGGGAAGAAGTCAAGAAGAAGATAGAAGTAGACCCTGAAAAGATCAAGGCAAATACCAAGCTAACATTGAGCTATCGGGGAAGGACCAGCATGTGGAGTGGAATAGGCAATGTCAAGAAGCTTTTGACAAAATCAAAGAATACTTGGTTAAATCACCCGTCTTGAGACCCCCAAGGCCGGAAAAACCCTTGGTGTCATATTTGGCCATAGGACCCGAAGCGCTGGGGCCGATGAGGGTACATACAGATGAGACAGGGGTGGAACATGTCGTCCACTACCTTAGGATAAATCATTAAATATCCCTAGTCAGAGTATTATCGAGATTGGACATCGATAAATACATAAAAGACTAGTATTACACTTGTGCTTGTTGTGAGGACACAACGACATAGTTCTCATATATTTGGGTATAGGATACTCATACAAGTGTAATAGGAGGTTGTGTTTTACCGATGGTACGAGAAACAGCTTCGCTCTGGATAGACCCCCCCTCAGAATTCCATTAGTAGTATGACTATGTGTCTAGGGAAGTCCGAAATCAGGGTAGGTGTATTTGGTCTTAACCTGAGACTTGCACCGCTAATACTTACGACAATCAATATAGTTTAGTTGAGGTCGTCCAGGGCTTTAACAGGTTCTGTGTACGCCAATGCTGGGTATATTGAGAATCGTAGTGTATTGGGTGTGATGTCGAGATGGAAGTATCACTCCAGTCATAGTGTAGATGATGATCGCGTAGGATATGGAACTTTTTCTCTTAAATGCTCGAGCTATCGGGATATTATTACTAGGTCATGTATATCCGATTATAGAGACTAGTTACCAGACATCCGATATGTGCTTCGTACGGGGCAGACACAATTCCAGCCCCAGGCCTAGCACATGATCATCCGATACCGGATCAACATACGCAATACTACGGTATACTACGCTTGATATAGATCACATATTCCTCTAAGGATATTTTTGGAGAATTGGGTAGGCATGGGGCTTTGCTAGAAGCCAACCTTGTCTTGTAAATCGATATAAACGTAGTACGAGGTACTTACGTGTTCGGATAGTCTGACGACCGTATTTACTGCCAACATATCCGGGGATCTCATGGGTCGCTTCCCGAAGATTCACCGAGGATGTATGACTCGCACTTTATTAATCTAGGATTAATAGATGAGAGAAAAAGGAAAATTAATCTGGGATAATTACGGAGAGATATTTTATATGGGATAAAATATTAATTAAAGAGAGAGAACGATTAATTGGAATTAATCGATAAAATAATATATTCGATATATTATGCGAAATTGGATTTCGATGCGGAATTAAAATTAGATTTTAATTCGGGTGAATGAATTAATTTAGAATTAATTCGTTAGCCATGTGAATAGTGATTTCGCTAGGCGTAATCGTTTATTTGCGGCGCGACGGAAAATTTGTTAATTTGGAATTAGCGAACCCGAGCCCGAGAGTGTTTGCGAGCGCATTCGCATTTCGAATTCGAGTGCGGCATACAAGTCACATCAAGCGTCAAATCGCTAGTCACATCAAGTGTCAAATCACATGTCACTTTGAGTGATGTGACAATTTGATTGATTGATTGATTTGAGTGATTGATGTGGTAGTTGAAAAGCATTAATTGCTTTTTGCTTTTTTCTTTTTAACTTTTGCTTTTTGGAAAGTAAAAAGAATTTGGTAAATGGTTTTATTATTTTTGGAAAATATAAAACCTATTACATTTTTTTTCTTTTCCCTCTCTCTCACCTCACGTTTTTCTCTCTTTTCGCTCATTCTCTTTCACGGCTTGGAGCCGATTTCTTCCTCTCCATTTCTGGTTTGACCGAATGAAGATGAGAAGAAAGAGAGTTGATTTTGTTGCAAAAATCAAAGTGCTAGCACACCTTGAGTCTTCCTAAGGTGATAGGGAAACGAACACATAAGCATGGAATCATTTTTGAAGCTTGAAGCTTGGAGCTTCCATGGAGTCTTCCATAGCCGATTCTTGGAGGATCCAAACCAGCCCAAATCGAGTAGTCCACTGCCAAGGAGAAGCCATTGCCGTGAGCATTTGAGGGAGCTTGAAGGCTTGTGTTCTTCGCGTCGCAAGATCCGTTTATTGTGAGTATGTTTCTGCCATTCTCCTTTGTGTATTCATGCATTTTTGTGCTTGATTTGATGATTCTTGGGACCTAATTAGAAACCAACAATGGTATCTTGAGCTTATATCAAGCATGGAATTTTTAATGTTTAAAACTGGGCAAAATCGATTTGAGCATCAATTGGTTAAATTGTTTGATTTAGTATGCTTGAATGAGGTTGAATTGAAGTTATGCATGATCAATTTCAAGAAAATTGGATTGGATCAATTTTCCCCAAAAGTTTAGGCTTGGCCAAAAATTTGAGAACCCTAATTGTCTTGGTAATTTTGTTTTTTGATCATTGGATGACTTAAAACAATTGGGTAAAGTTGATTTGAGGTTTAATTGGATTGAATTTTGAATTGGACAAATTTACCCCAAATTATGGCTTGGCTGAATTCTGAGAGATATAAAATTCATGGTGATTTTTTGATTTTGATTCATTAAATGAGCTGAATTGATTTGGGAAATGATGATTGTGGATTCAATTGGATTGAAACCGAATCAAATTGCGAAAAACCCTAATTGCCGAGACACTTGAAGCATGTATTGGGTTTGATTTTGATTGAATTGTGTTGGACACTATTTGATGTTAAAGTGCATGATTAATTAGGCTAATTGATGTTTTAGAAATGTTAATTGGGTGATTAATTGTGTATTACACTTAGGTTAATTAATTGTGGAATTTGGAATTTTATAAATTAATTAATTGGGTTTAAATTGGATTTGGGCCTTAAAAGTTCTAATTGGGCTTTTGGGCTTGGTTGTACCAAGTTAGGTTTAGGCCAATTTGGTTGGATCCAATTGGGCCCAAAACCGCATCCATAAAGTCAAATTATGACTTAATGGACCTTAATTATTTAATTGGGCCTAATGGGCCAAAATTGATTTCTGGGCTTATGGGGTAAATCCCGGATTGGATTTTGGTTATTCGGTTTGACCTGAGTTGACCAAAAGTCCACGCCTTAAAGAAATTTATTAAAAACCCATTGGACTTTAATTAAATAAATGTTGGACGTTAATCGGGCTTTGAGACCCGTAACGATTGAATTTGGAATTTAAGTCGTAAAGGTTCGTTAATAAAAGTGTAATATTTAATTTGGAATTAAATAATGAATTAATATTAAATACAAATTGAATTGGATTTAATTTTGTAGTTTAACTTAATTCAAGAATTCGTACTTTGAGTACTTATTCGCAAAACGAGTTTGACTCGAGCAAAATCAAATCGTTGTTTGAACATTGGATGATCACTAATTATCATATTAATTAATTAGATTAGATTGATTGATAACATGCTTGTGTGAATACATGGTTGCGATGCATGAATAATGTATATCGGATGGATATTAGATGGGTGGGCAATTTTAGAAATTGTTGTAATAAATTTGATTTATTAATTGGACCTGCGTGTCCAGCCTTATCACCTCCATACTCTTTGTATTCTCTTCTCACCTATTCCCCTCAATGTAAATGAGGTTTCTTTATAAGTGTAGTGTAACGGGTAGAAGGAATATTTGTGCTAGCGGGAGAGAGAAAGAGAGAGATTTGATCTAGGATCAATGTGTAAAGTATCCATCCGCATATCATTATTATTTTATTCATATGCGCTTTATTATGTGTTTAGAATGAATATTTAAGGGTGTATGATGATGAGACCTTAACAAAGATAATAAATTGGTTACCAATTTGCACTCGAAAAACCCTCGCTCAATATTAAGCGTTTTTCCTTCCATTGAGTGATTCTCACTCAAGATCCGAGACGACATTGGTTTGTTGGCCAAAGTCAAGGCCTTTGTCTGTCGAAGATGTGTTTGAATCACGAAGGCTTTGTTCCATATCAGTGCCTTGTCCAAGTTGTGGTTTGTTGGCCAAAGTCAATACCACTTCTTGTCCATCGACATTGATTACGAAGCTTTCCATGATCAATGGGTCGCGCTTGACTGGGATAACTAAGTTTGTTGTGCCAAAGCCAAGGCTTAGTTGATTTGAAGCAAAAAGGTTAGGTAATACATTGGATGTATTGGCATATATAAGATATATGTTTCGGACTTGGACGTCCCCCTACCGGATCTAGGAATTGGATTGGATCCAATTGATCTTTAAGATCTACCTAGTTAATTATCATACAATTTGTTGGCCAAAGTCAAGATTGTGTGATATTTAACGGGATCCTAGCCCACTAGGAAACGTGGTTTCCCGAGTACTCGACAGAGGGTTAGAAGCTCGCCGAAAAATAGTGGGAGGCAAGAATTGAATTTGCAATATTCGTTTAATTACTTGCATACGCGCTCATTCAAATATCATTCGTCATATATATTAATATGTTAGTTGGACTAATATTTAATTGTTGTTTTAATAAGTAGTTGGACTGTATTATAGTTGATTATATAATTGGATTATAGTAATCAATATATTTAAATTAATTAATTTCAATTTACAGTTGATTTTATAATTGGATTATAGTAATCAATGTAATTGAGGTTAATTAATTTAAATTATTTTTGATTATATAGTTGGACTATAATAATCAATATAATGCATAGTATCACAAATCGTTGATTAAATAGTTGGACTATTAGAATTAAGATATAATTGAAAGATTGACATTTAAAACATAATCATGGGGAAAATGTGTTTAAATGGTTTAATTTTCAAATTGGGAATAATTTCATGATGGTCCTGGAAAAATAATAAGTTAGTTTATTTGATAAAATAACGTACTATGCCTAAAGCCCGGAGTTAAGCAAATAGTAGAGCATGATCTTTGGAAGATCATGTAATGATAACTTTAGTGCTTAATCCATTATACTTGTCATTTAGACTCCTTAATTTCTGAATCAGAACTAAGGATTAGATCCTTAAAGTATGATACTAAAATTGAAGGATCTTCATAAATCTATACTTAGATTTAGAAGTACTAAAATTGCAATTAATAACTCTTGGAGAGTTAATGACTATTCTCAAGGAGACAAAGTCGAAGTTTACAATTAGACAAGTAGCGCAAGGTGCACCTTACTTCAATATTCTAGAAACCCGAGGCTTGGCCAAAGGCTACTGGAATGTTGAAAAGGGCAAAGGCAAAATCATTATAATCTTCTAGGAAGATAAAAGGAAATATCCCAAGAAGGAATTGAAGACGAGCAAGGCTCTGACTTCAAAAATATTTGTCATAATTATGTTCACAACTAGTATTGAAATTGGATTTTAAATACTTAGTGTGGTACATAAAATATATATATTGATGTTCAGAATCTGCTATTAGTAGGATAATGACATCAATTGAGATTTATCTACGAATTGGAAACGGGACGAAAGTCGTTGTTTTAACCGTAGATACCTGAATTTAGGAACTACCTTCGGGTTAGTACTTAAATTAGGAAACTGTTATAATGTAACTAGTTTGACTAGAAACATTATCTCTATATCGCCTATAACCCGCTGCGGGTGTACCTTTATATTCTAGAACACTAAAGTGTTTTATTATATAAAGATGATATTGAGATAAACACATTAGATGTGAATAACATAATTTATATTTTGAATATAAATAATATCTCAAATATATAACATGACAAATAAATAGCTCAAACTGATTTGATCAATTAAGAAACTAATTGTGGCATACTTGTCAGGGACACTATTAAACAAGAATCGTATATCCATACTTTCGAAGAGTGGGTACTAGGACTAATTTGATTCTATTCAAATAAAGTCTACGAATCTAGTTTATTGGGTAAAGTGCCTAAAACACTATTTACTTGGTAAAAGTGCCAGTGCCACCGATCTGTTAGCCCTAGTTCATAGTGAAGTAAGTGGGCCCATGTCTAGCTAGACTAGAGGTGGATATGAATATTTCGTGACCTATACGGATGTGGCATCGCGTATGGTTATGTGTTTCTTTTGAAGAACACAAATCGGAAACTTTTAGAGTTTCGACACGAAATAGACAAACAAATCAGCTAAAGTATTAAACCGTCACGGTAGGACCGTAATGGAAAATACTTAAGCAATAAGTTTCTCGTATACTTGAAAGAGTATAGTATTCTTTCAATAAGGACTCCTCCCAGAACACGTCAGTTTGACGGCGTGTCCGAACAGGATTAACCGAATTTTATTAGACATGATAAGGTTAATCACGAGTCACTCTAAGCTACCATTTCCTTCAACGGATATGCTAAACAGTGCAGAACTTATTTTGAATAAGGTTCCATAAATATTTGTTTGACAGATAACATATTAGATATGAACGGGAAAGAAACCAGGTTTCTCACTCCTGATGATTTGGGATGCTAGGCATACGTTTGGATGATACCAAACTAAAACCCAAATTGGATAAGTGCCAATTGTAGGTTATCCTAGGGATACCATAAGTATTGTACTTATACAACTCACAAGAGAACAATTAGATTATTGCTCACCATGTGGTTTTCCTAAGAGGAATACCGATATGCAGTGGTAAGTGGGAGGATAGTAAATCTCGATGAAAATCAGAGTAATACTGTCCTAGGCACCGAATCTTAATGGAACATAAATAGTTCATCAAGAATGAGACTATTACCAATAATATTTGAATACACAAGAACCGCGTAAGTCGGAGAGAATCAGAAAACAACCTGGGGTATAGGTTTCTGATCTCACCTCATAAAGATGTCTATCTTATTGAGGAATACCAACTGACTACGTATGAGGAAGTGATACAAGGTATCGACTCCCAATTATGGCAAAGTGCCATAAATTCCGAAGTGGATTCCATGTATACCAACTATGTTTAGACACTAGTTGATGTACCGCAAGGCATTGTGCCTATTGGTACTATATAAGTCTTCAAGGAAAACATACATGGATGGCAACATACCAACGTATAAAGCTAGGCTTTTAACGGAAAGGTATCGTTATCAACATTGTGTTGATTACAATTCAACCTTTTACCTTTTGCCACGGTAAATCCATTTGGATAATGCTTGTTATTCGATCCATGATTGGATTGAAGTAGGCATAGGTTCTTGGAATTATCGTTTTGATGTAATCATAATGGTTTATGATTTAATTCAAAACGAAAATATTCTTGTGTATGTAAGAGGGTTAGTGGGAGCGCAATGACAGTGGATTTCCTATAAAATAATGATAATATTTTCTTGGAAATGATACTCCCATAAAATAACTATCGGCGAAAGCTTGGCTTTCGAAATACTTTCCGAGAAACCGTACATTGAAAAATGTACGCGACCTGGTGTCTCATACGCTTTGAGCATATGGATTCACAAATAGGCCAATCCGAGTGATAGTCACTGGATTGATGTTAAGAACATCCGTTAGTATCTTAGAGAACTAAGGATGCTGTCTTAATCTATGGAGAATGAGAACTTGAAGTGACTGGGATCACTATGGCAAGTTTCCTAACCTATAAAGACGACTAAAAGTCACAAACGGTACTATACAGTTTGAATAACGGTACAGTGAGCTGGAAATCTTCCAAGCAAGATACTATTACCGAATAAACAACAAATGCGGGTTAATTACAGCAGCTGAGGCAGCAATAGAAGCCATCTTGGTTAATAACAAATCTAATTAGATTAGATATAGTTCTGTTAGCAGCTGAGCTAGGCGTCAGTACAGGCTAAAGAATTAATGGTCTCATCAACGATCCAGACAAATACTTCTATATTCATCTGATTCATTCGGATCATACATCGAGGCAATGTGATGATCGAATAAATCGCATCAAGATGATATTCATACAAATCCGCTAACGAAAGCCTTCTCTCAGTAATTTGAGCCAACCGTATATAGTTCGGGTGTCAAGCACTTGAGTGACTG
The DNA here is from genome assembly GCA_019454045.1 of Zanthoxylum bungeanum. Taxonomy (NCBI): domain Eukaryota; kingdom Viridiplantae; phylum Streptophyta; class Magnoliopsida; order Sapindales; family Rutaceae; genus Zanthoxylum; species Zanthoxylum bungeanum. The sequence continues at coordinate 20,891 of SKCR01032156.1, forward strand.
GCTATAGGCCAAGTGGGAGATTGTTGGACAATTATGACCCATAACGTCACTATTTTTACAGATCATGGTGTTTTTGTACAAATTAGCTATGTGACAACGGAGATTGCACTCTTATCATTTGTGATTAGATCACCTAGATGTATAAATGATGAGAGGTCCCTATGATTTGTTCTTGGACGGAGAATGATATAAGATAGTATCAGTCCATGTAGGATAAATCATTAAATATCCATAGTTAGAGTATTATCGAGGTTGGACATCGATAAATACGTAAAAGACTAGTATTACATTTGTGCGCGTTGTGAGGACACAACGACATAGTTCTCATATATTTGGGTATAGGATACTCATACAAGTGTAATAGGAGTTTGTGTTTTACCGATGGTACGGGAAACAGCTTCGCTCTGGATAGACCCCCCCTCGGAATTCCATTGGTAGTATGACTATGTGTCTATGGAAGTCCGAAATCAGGGTAGGTGTATTTGGTCTTAACCTGAGACTTGCACCGCTAATACTTACGACAATCAATATACTTTAGTTGAGGTCGTCCAGGGCTTTAACAGGTTCTGTGTACGCCAATGCTGGGTATATTGAGAATCTTAGTGTATTGGGTGTGATGTCGAGATGGAAGTATCACTCCAGTCATAGTGGAGATGATGATCGCGTAGGATACGGAACTTGTTCTCTTAAATGCTCGAGCTATTGGGATATTATGACTAGGTCATGTATATCCGATTATAGAGACTAGTTACCAGACATCCGATATGTGCTTCGTACGGGGCCGACATAATTCCAGCACAAGGCCTAGCACGTGATCATCCGATACTGGATTGACATACGCAATACTACGATATACTACGCTTGATATAGATCACAAATTCCTATAAGGATATTTCTGGATAATTGGGTAGGCATGGCGCTTTGCTAGAAGCCAACCTTGTCTTGTAAATCGGTATAAACGTAGTACGAGGTACTTACGTGTTCGGATAGTCCGACGACCGTATTTACTGCCAACATATCCGGGGATCTCATGGGTCGCTTCCCGAAGATTCACCGATGATGTATGACTCGCACTTTATTAATCTAGGATTAATTAGATGAGAGAGAAAATTAATTTGGGATTAATTACGGAGATATTTTATCTGGGATAAAATATTAATTAAAGAGAGAGAACGATTAATTTGGAATTAATCGATAAAATAATATATTCGATATATTATGCGAAATTGGATTTCGACGCGGAATTAAAATTAGATTTTAATTCGGGCGAACGAATTAATTTAGAATTAATTCGTTAGCGATGTGAATAGTGATTTCGCTAGGCGTAATCATTTAATTGCGTCACGACGGAAAATTCATTAATTTGGAATTAGCGAACCCGAGCCCGAGAGTGTTTGGGAGCGCATTCGCATTTCTAATTCGAGTGCGGCACGCAAGTCACATCAAGCGTCAAATCACTAATCACATCCAGCGTCAAATCACTAGTCACTTTGAGTGATGTGGCAATTTGATTGATTGATTTGAGTGATTGATGTGGTAGTTGAAAAGCATTAATTGCCTTTTGCTTTTTGACTTTTGCTTTTTGGAAAGTAAAAAGAATTTGGTAAATGGTTTTATTATTTTTGTAAAATATAAAACCTATTACACTTTTTTTCTTTTCCCTCTCTCTCACCTCACGTTTTTCTCTATTTTCCCTCCTTCTCTTTCACGGCTTGGAGCCGATTTCTTCCTCTCCATTTCTGGTTTGACCGAATGAAGATGAGAAGCAAGAGAGATGATTTTGTTGCAAAAATCAATGTAGCACACCTTGAGTCTTCTTAAGGTGATAGGGAAACAAACACATGAGCATGGAATCATTTTTGAAGCTTGAAGCTTCGAGCTTCAATGGAGTCTTCCATGGCCGATTCTTGGAGGATCCAAACCAGCCCAAACTGAGCAGTCCACTGCCAAGGAGAAGCCATTGCCGTGAGCTTTTGGGGGAGCTTGAAGGCTTCTGTTCTTCGCGTCGCAAGATCTGTTCATTGTGAGTATGTTTCCGCCATTCTCCTTTGTGTATTCATGCGTTTTTGTGCTTGATTTGATGATTCTTGGGACCTTATTAGAAACCAACAGTTGGCCCCATGCATCATCAGTTTTGGGGATGCGTCCCAGGGTCGTGACCCACATTGTCGGTGGTATTGGGATGCATCCCAGGGTCGAGGCCCCATTGTCGGTTGCAGTTATTGGGATGCGTCCCAAGATCGAGGTCTACTGCGTCATCAACTCAGCTCCAAGCAGCAGGCAAGTCAGGTGGCAGCTGGCGAGCCAGGTAAGTAAAAATGCATTGCACAACTTTGATAGGATTGTCATTGTCACACACTGCACAAGTCCCATCAAAGTGGGGGCGACTGTAGGCACTGCATTTTTGTATGTAAGTCCCTATGATGAGTCTCATTTAGAGCCACTACCTTATAAGTCGTGGAAGTCGCGGGAAATGGAAATCGGAAGGGAAAAGTCAAAAATCAATATTTTTTTGGATTTTATTCGCTTGTTTAGCTTCAGGTTCACTTGTTGGACTTCTGTTTTAAAACATATTCTTAGCCCAAACCCCCGCAAGACACACACCAAGCCCATCTAACCCAAGCCCAATCCAACAAATTAAATTAAAACCAATTAAATTGAAATTAATTTACATTTAATTAAATCCAATTAATTTAAGTAAATCTCTTTCTAATTTAAATAATTCACTCACCAAATTAAAGACATTCCCACCTAAAATACAAATATCCTTTCCTTTAATAAATTAATTAAAATACACACATATTTAATTGATTTTTTTCATTTTCAAAACCCATGCCTAACCCTAGATTGTAACTATAAAACATATTACTAATGCAACCCTAAGGCTCCCAATCCCCACGGCACAAACAATAAACGAAAGAAATAAACCCAAAATTAATCTTTACGCTCTCTCTCTCCCTCTTCCATTAAGCCTCCCTCTCTCTCATCATCTCTCATCTTTCACGTAACACACAAAACCCTAATCTATCACTCTTAATATTCACGGCCAACAAACCCTAAAGGAAGAGATACACACGTCTCTCTCACATCTGTCTCTCCTCTCCACTCATCACACGAAGCCAGACTCTTTCAAACACAAACAAGACACGTTCAACTAACAATAGTCCACTAATCGCACAACAGAACCCACACAAAAGCTATAAAACAAAGCATGTCACAGCCTTCCATAAATCAACAAAAGTGAGCCATGCACCAGCCCCCTCAAACATTTCACGCCTAGCCACCTTCAACAGCCCTTAACCCTCCATGTAACCCTCAGCTAAGCCACAAACACACACACACAAAGCACCTCGCGGCCACTCTCTTAACCTCACAACACTGCCCCCTAACCATTCAAAAAGCCTCACGCCACCTGCCCCATTTAACATTCACGCTTCAGCCTTCAACAAAGCCACTTTCAACCCTTAACTACACGTACTGCCAACCATCACGCCCCTAACTTCATCAGCCCCTCTCACGTATTGCCAAGCACATTCACGCCACATACCCTATTTGACACCAATAAGAACCCCACACACTGCTTGGATTCACGCACAAAAACAGCCCAAAAAATAGTCCTTAAATCACACCCAAAGCAGTAGCCTTTTACCGCAAAACAGTGACTGAAAACAGCAGCAAAACAGTAGCAAAACCGAGTGAAAAGAGTGGCCCAAACAGAGAGAAACAGCGAGGGAAAACATTGAACCAGTGAACTGGAGGAGTTACGGAGCATCGACCCTTCCGACGACCGTGTACCGTACTTCCGAGAGACAATTTAAAAGGTTAGACCTGAGGGCACTTTTCCTATTTATTTTCATTCATCTTTTAATTGTTTTATTTATTTTCTTCGCATGAGAGTCGCTTGTGGATGCATGTTTTGGCCTTTGAATGGATGGGAAAATGTGTCGTCTTTTGTGGTATATAGGATGGAAACCCAGACGTAAATTCCGTAGCTGAATTCGAATGGACGGTAGTGCGGTCTGTACTTGGGAAATAACTCCACGTACCACTTGAGCAAACGACACATCTTTATTTTATCTTGTTTGTTTATTATTCGCATTTTATATTCTGTCTTTTAATTTCCGCACGTTACTTGCTTGTGTATTGATGATATAGTGCGCATGGGCTTAGTATGTTGGTCTAAAGGTTCTCTATTTGAGGGAAGAAAAGTCTAAAAGGCTACCTTTATGAAAATACTTTGCCGCGCCGAACGAAGTATGTTTGGTTGAATGTGAGATATGTTCAATCGAGTATATGAAGTCCTATATTGTTGTCTTTATTTTATATGCATTATAATATAATACGCATAGGCTAGCTCGGGTGGATTAAAGGTCCTCTATTCGAGGGAAATGCCTAAAGGCTACCTTTACCACGATGTTTTGCCGCACCACACGAAGTATGTTTGATTGAATGTGAGATATGTTTAATCGAATATACGGAGTTCCACATTATTGTGTCATTCATTTGTATGCATTGTAATATAATACGCATGGGCTAACTAGGGTGGATTAAAGGTCCTCTATTCGAGGGAAATGCCTAAAGGCTACCTTTACCATGATGTTTGCCGCGCCAGACAAGGTGCACTCGATTGAATGTGAGATGTGTTCAATTGGGCACACGAGGTCCTACATTATGTATTTGTTCAATCCATGCATGTGTTTGTGTCATTTCAGATGCCATTTTGGTAATCTCATTCGAACACATTTCCGAACGCTACACGAACTTATGCATTTTGTCTCAGTCCGTTCGAACACGTTTATGAACGTTACCCGAACGCGCATGTATTTTGTTTTTATCATGCACCAGGTCTTATCCTGTTCGAACACGTTCTCGAACGCTATACGAATGTGAACCTTCTGTTTACCATTCGAACGCGTTTTCAAATGCTACATGAACGCATATACAGTGAACCGAGTCCTTTTCACCACATTTCATGCATGATTGCTTCTTGGGTGATTCTCTTGCATTATGTAATTAATCATATCATTCCATTATTGACACTTTTACTGTTGTCATCTATTTGTATTCCCGCATTTATCTATTTGATGTGTTCGTGAGATTGTGTTCAAGCATGATTTAGTCATTAGTACATTATTACTCTATGCATGATTTGGTTATCTTCTTTCGCAATAGGCGTTCAATTTACGTTTATGTTTAAGTTGTTATTTATTTTTCGTGTTTGATGATTCAACATGTTCATGAGATTATTGTGTGATATCGTATGTTTGCCGTTATAATGATTTATTTTATACATGCGAACTTAGGAATAGATTATCCTTGGAAATATATGTTGCTTAAGCTTGGTTAGATTATTGCATAAATTATATCATTACAAGTGGCATAAGTAAGGGACCATTCTGAACCCAACGGTTTAAGGTCTTCCCTTGCGAGGGGTGAGTGCGGCCTTAAATCATTTTCCCGGTTCACACCGGGTGGTGACTCCATGTTATTTCTATGGTTTAGTTCCCTCGCGGGCTATTTCGTACTCCCAACCAGGCCACGAACCCGGGACAGCGTCACCGATTTCTGTGTCCTACACTTGCCTCTTCAGCTTTTCAAACACCTTCGACAAAGGTCTACCAAAATTGGAGAATCGCTTGTTCTAAATGGCAGCGACCTCAGCAGGAGCAAGCTTGGTCCCTGAAGGCCGCACAATGGTCTTTTTATTCTGGCCATAAAACTTTCTGTTCTCGGCTTCTTCTTCCTCGATATTCATGACAGTTTCTTTTAACTATCGAAAGTCGCTAATCATGGAGGTCATCCTTCTCAGCTTGTTATAAATGGAGGGCTTGGTGCCCTTAATGATAATCTTAATCTGGTCATTCTCCGAGGGTCGTGTCTGCATCTTCAAAAGCTGGCTTCTCCAGTGATCCATATAATCTTTGAAGGTCTCTTCTAGCTTCTATTTGGTGTTTTCTAGGTCACGGAGCGACAAGTCTATCTCCATATTCATGACATATTGGTTCAGAAAAGTCTTCGCTAATGCCCTCTAGTCATCCCTGACCTTTCTCTCTAGGCCATGATACCATACTACGGGCGCCCCTTCCAGCTACATCCCGAACATCTTCTGCACATGGCGCTTCGACAAACCCACTGAACTCATCATTAAACATATTGTCAAAAATGGACCCTAGGATCTCCGTTTCCGTTGAACTTGGCCATGTCAGACATTTTAAACTAGGGAGGCAACTGTTCTTCGAAATTCAACACATCATAGTCTAATAGATCTTCATGTTTTCCCTTCATCTTGCGGGTAATTGACTCTACTTATTCTCTGAGTTTCTATAACTCTGCATGAGGCCAGGTTATCCTTCCTGTGTCATACTCAACCATGTCATCATCAAAAATATGGATTTCTTCGCTCACCCTATTCGGGGGCTCCTTACGCCTTCCATCCTCGTTGTTTTCTGTTCCCACTGTGCCGGGTACTGTCAGATTGGCCACAGAATTGGTCAAAGCTTGTAGTTGCTCGGTAATTTTGGTGATGTTAGTCTCCAATTGATCCATGCGGGAACCTTCGCTACCTAACGCATCCATGCTTGCTAACCTCTTCTTTACAAGTCTTCATTCTTCTCTAACCCAACGGATATCTATGATGGCTTTTAAGACAATGGGTCAGCATGATGCATATATGCATGTGATGCATGAGATGCATGTGGTTATCAAAACAGCATATACCCTCCGACCTTATTCCTCCCGCACACGTGGTAAGTCCATTTCTGCCCTATGTATGACTCATTTTATACACCAATGTGGGGTACACAAAGATCGTTCTCTCCTACGCTACAGGGGTGAACCTTGGCTACCTCAGTCCCTATTCATCAGTAAAAGACAAAGACCGCCCATTTATAAGATTAACTAAGCCTATTATAGGGATCGTGCCATTTTCTAGAAATGATGAATTGGGCCCTCGGTAATCACGGTTATGGCAGAGACGGACTTGGAGATATCCAAAGGTATACAAATATGCCATAACAAGGCGTACCCTTCCTGGATGAAAGCCAATGCGAATATTCAGATCAAGTTTGGGCCTTCTAAGCCCATCAAGGTTTTCATACAAGTTGGCACGTCATCATTTTAAAGCGTTCAATCAGATTGTCACGGGGTGTAAACTTGTCCCAGTTGAAAAGGCCCAACAAGTTTACACTTTGGCGATAAGGTGGCTAAATAACTTCAAATGATAAGGGGCCCAAACACAAGGTGGCCCATCGTTACTTTGAAAAATTTTGACCCGATCATCATAAGATACAAACTCGTCCCAGTTTAAGTGGCCCAACAAGTTCGTATCCTATGACGAGAAGCCCAAATGGATCCAAATGATAATGGGCCCAAACACAAGCATGAGGGTAGCTTCTATAGGACACATAACTATGGTTCGTATGTGGGCTTAAAAGGTTATGGATAAGGCTCTCATCGGTGAAGGGTTGCACACAACTAGGTCTCCTCATTCAAGGGTTCGAGCGACCAAGTGAGCACGTCCTTTTTATACCCTAGGGTACATGCCAGCGAGTGATGGTTATCATCACATAATGATCTGCCGCCTTGAGTCAAAGTGACTTCACGATATATGATGCCATAGGGGGTAAGAATGGTATGCAAAATATATGAGACTTGGTTAACCAAAGCCAAAGCCACGGACATTACAAGGTATTGTTTCGGGGCCGAATCTCTATCCCCAGTGGAGTCGCCATCTGTAGGAGCGAAGCGGGGTTTACCTCTATGCCTATGATGTTTGGCAACCACGACACTTTTGGGCTCGCAGCCCGTAGAGAGTAGGGATTAGCCCGCAGGGGACTAAACCAGAGAATGAAGGAGTCGCCACCAAGTGTGAACTTGGAAAAATTTAAGGCCGCACTCACCCCTTGCAAGGGAAGACCTCAAACCGTTGGGTTCGAAATGGTCCCTTACTTATGCCAGTATAATGTACGGGTTCACACAATGGTATAGTCAAGTCTTATGCAGTTCATGCAAGGCAATTCAAATAAACACAAATTTACACACCAATAAATATTAATAGAAATGATATGGCTCCACACAAAGATATAATTAAATCACTCATGTATGATATAAGGCGACTGATTAATGAAATAAATTAATATGAACGATGTAAAATATAAAGAGGAGGAAAAGTATAATGCAATATAAATAATTAATCACACACGCATAATGCAAAATGAATAACTGTAGGCATTGCATTTTCGCATGTGAAACCCGATGATGAGTCTCAATTGGAGGCACTACCTTTTTAGCTAAGGATATTGCGGGAAACGGAGGTCGGAAGGGGAGATTCGGAAAAGTATGTCATCAAGTTCATTCCACAAGTTCACTGTCTTCGTTGGTGCTGCGTTCGTTACTTCGTTCGAACCTCGTGAAGATTGCGGACGTTCGTGCCGCGTGCGAGAGGCGTTCGAACGGAGCCGGTAATTCTGGTTTTGCTGCTAGCCTCACACCTCAGCCCATTTGGCCCCCAAAGCCCATAAAACACATCCAAATAAATAAATAAATATTAAACATTAAATAAAATATTTAAATCATTTACCAATTAAATAAAACATAAAATAAAATCATGCCTAATATAAATGAATTAAATATACTACATACTAAAACTAAAAATAAGATTTGCCTAATTAAAATCAATCCTAACCAATTAAAACCAATCAAATATTTGACTTCCTAATTCAATAAGATATACACCAATTTAAATTAGTTGACTTCCTAAAATAAAATATTTTGTCCCCCCTCAATCTTGTGTATACCTTTCTCATCTCTCCTAATTTGGAAAGAGGATCTCTTCCTTGTGAGACAAGGTGAAACCCTAGACATCTTCTATATAAACAACCCCTAACCAAAGCCATCCTCTCTTGGACACAACCTAATCACGCCCAAGGCATAGAATTCACACCCAAACTCTCTCGAAATCTCTCTAGACTCTCTCTACACACCCGAGACTAAACAAAAGAAAAAACACACTTGACATATACACAAAAAGAGAACAAAAGAGCCCCAACCATCTCCTCCATAGCCGAAAACCACCTCCGTAAACCCCCCCACACATCACCGAAACAGCCACCTACACAGAAGCCCTCCACCACCGAAAATTACCACAAAAAAGCCACTGTATAACACGCCCAAACAGCAGCAAAATCACCTTAACAGCAGCCCAAATCCTTAAAAAACAGTAACATAAAAACTGCATAGATAATCTTAAAAATAATCACATATAATTGCACTAAGAACCCACACAAACTTGGAATAGTTTATTGAAAAAGTTAAAACAGGTGGCCCGTGCAGTGAGCAGCAAGACAGAAGCCGAATAGGAAGCAGAACGGAGTTCGAACCGCAAGCAAAACAGCAAAGCAGTGAGCTAGGACGCTGAACCAGTGAACCAGAAAAGTTGCGGAGCTGTACCCCTTCCGATCTTCGTGGAACGCGAGTCCGAGAGACGGCTTAAAAGGTTAGACCTGAGGGTATCTTTCACACTTGTTTTCTTTTTCCGCATTATTTATTAAGTATTACTTGTATGATTGTCATGTTGGAATGCATGTTGTGGTCTTTGAGTAGATAAACATGCATGAATTATGAAATGTAATATGTTGTGGGTATTGGATGAATGAGAGATGTGTCAACTCTCGCGGTATATTGGATGGAAACCCGGACATAAATTTCATAGCCGATTCCGAATGGACGGTAATATGATCTGTACTCGGGCCACAACTCCACGTACCGCTTGGGTAAACGGCACCATCTTTCTTTTGTTGTATTGCTTTTGTTTATTTAATTCTCTTTACTTGAATTCAATATGTTGTTTAGTTATGCATGATTCAACCAAGCGCATGGGCTTAGTGAGTTAGTCCAAAGGTCCTCCATTTGGGAAACAAAGAGCCGAAAAGGCCACCTTTGTGACACTACTTCGCCGCGCCGGTTGATGTGTGTTCGGTTGGATGCGAGATACGTTCAATCGGGCATACTTAGTTTGATATTATTATCTTTTATGTATGGTTCAATCAAGCGCATGGGCTTAGTAAGTGGAATGAAAGATCCCTTATGGGGAGGGGTTAAAACCCGTTACCACGATGCTTTGCCGCGCCGGTTGTTGTGTGTTCAGATTGGATGTAAGATGTGTTCAATCGGGCATACTTGGTTGATATGATTGGTTCTATTCTTGTATGTGTGATGTGACGCGCATGGGCTTAGTATGTTGGTCTAAAGGTCCTCTCTTTGAGAGATCAAGAGCCCCAAAAGGTCACCTTTACGGCAGTACTTTGCCGCGCCCTTTTATTTTGTGTTTATGTATTGCGTCCCATTTCATGCATCAGGTCTGTTCCCGTTCGAACGCGTTTACGAACGCAACTCGAACGCGCATGTATTTTGCCTTGTCATGCATCAGGTCTCCCTCATGTTCGAACGCGTTAACAAACGCTATACGAACGTGAGCATTCTGTTTCATTTCCGTTCGAACGCGTTATCAAACGCCATACGAACGAGAACCTTCTGTTTACCGTTCGAACGCGTTTACGAACGCTATACGAACGCCCACGCACTTTCTTAGTTTCATAATGCATCAGGTCTGGTTCCGTTCGAACGCGTTCTCGGACGCTACACGAACGCGAACCTTCTGTTTACCGTTCGAACGCGTTTACGAACGCTACACGAACGCGCACCCACTGAATCGAGTCATCTTCATTAGATTTCATGCATAGTTTTCCTAGTAGCTATCCCCACATGTATGAATACAACTATGTTAATGAATTACAATTCATATGCTTGTGTCGTGATAACATTTGAGTATTATTTCTTGTGGTATATCGGATGGAAACTCAGACGTAAATTCCGTAGCCGATTCGAATGGACGGTAGTGCGGTCTGTACTTGGGATACAATTCCACGTACCACTTGGAAAAGTGCCCATATGTATGTTTGTATGGTTAATATGTGTGCTTGTGTTTTCTTGAGTGTAATATGCAAATAAAGTTGTATGTTCGTTGCTATTTTGATATATGAAGCATGCGATTTTAGATATGAGATATATGTGAAATGTGTGCATAAGTTTTATTTTGCATATGAGAATTTAGAAGCATGATACTCTTGGAAATAAGTGTTACTTAAGCTTGATTAAATTATTACATAAATCCTTTCATTACAAGTGACATGAGTAAGGGACCATTCCGAACCCAACGGTTTGAGGTCTTCCCTTGCGAGGGGTGAGTGCGGCCTTAAATCTTTGTCCCGGTTCACACCGGGTGGCGACTCCATATTATTTAGTATCTCCCAACTAGGCCGCGAGCCTAGGAACATGCGTCGCCCAGGTCCTGTTGTCTACAGTCTGGCGACTCCACTGGGGATAAGAGAATTGGCCCCGAAATATTGTCTTGTAATGAGTGGATTTATGTTTTAATTGGCCATGTCTATAGTGGATAAGTGAGGGTTTAATCAAGGGCACTTTGAGGCTAGGTAATGGTTTGGTGTCTTCCTTCACTCACTACCTTTCTAGAAGGAAAAGCTGTGAGGATACCTACATGACCATCTACTCGTAGCCTTTGTGATGGACTAATTTGGAGGACTCGTTGTTTATTCCTGACACCAAGCGATAAGAGCCTAAGAGGCTTGGGTATTTAAGTGAGCCTCGCTCCACCTTCCCTCTGGGGAATCTACAATGGGAAATCCATTTGACAGTCCGTCACACACCATAGCTCATTGGCACGTACCTTAGTGTATAAAAAAGGGATACGCTCACTTGGTCGCCTGAACCCTTGAGTGGGGAGACCTAGTTGTGGGCTATCCTTCGCCGGTGAGAGCCTTTATCCATACTCTTACAAATCCACCCATAGACCGGTTTGTATAGTTAAAGTAACAATTATTTCCTTGAGAATGTGCTTATGGACCATCCTCATTTGGATGCAGTTGGACTATTATCAGAAATGCGGGCTTGCTGGGCCATTTAAACTGGGACAAGTTCGTATTGTATGACTATTAGGCCCAAGGCTTCTGAAATGTTGATGGGCCATTATGTGAAAATTATTATGTTATGTTTGTATTATCTCCCTTCTATGCTTGTGTTTGGGAACATTATCGTTTGGATCCATTTGGACCATTTGTCATGGGATATGGACTTGTTGGGCATTTAAACTGGGACAAGAATGTATCCCATGACTATTGGGCCAAAGGCGTCTAAGTGTTGATGGGCCACCTTGTGCTTGTGTTCGGAGTTATTATCATTTGGATTTAGTTGGGCTCCTTGCCATAAGATATGAACTTGTTGGGCCATTTAAACTGGGACGTGTTCACTCTTATGACAGTCAGCCCAAAAGCTCCTAAAATGATAATGGGCCGACTTGTTTGAAAATTTTATTGACTTAGTATGATTTATATGTTATATGCCTCTTATGCACATCATGCATACATACATCATGTTAACCCTTGTGTTCTGAAAGCCATCATAGATTCCCGTTGGGTTAGAAAAAAGGGAAGACTCATCAAAATACTGGGAACATACATGAGTGAATCAGATATTGAGGTGTCCCGTATGGATCAGTTCGAAAACGGTCTCGCCAAGGTCACTGAACAGTTGCAAGCCTTTTGACTACTGCCATGACAAATATGGCTGTGCCCCGTGCTGGGGGAAATTCTGAGAATGTAAGGCGCGAGGAGCCTCCGAATGGGTTGGGGGATGATATCCCCGCTTTTGATGATGATATGGCAGAGTATGCAACGACAGAGTGATTGGGTCTCAAGCCGAGATACAGAAACTCAGGGACCAGGTTGAATCCGTTACCCGTAAGATGAGGGGTAAGAATGAAGATTTGCTAGATTATGAGACAATGAAGTTTGAGGAGCAGTTGCCAGCGCAGTTTAAGATGCCGGATTTGGCTAAGTTCAATGGGAATGGAGATCCGAGGGTGCATCTCCGTCAGTATGTGTCTGTTATAAGTTCAGTTGGCTTGTCTCAGCGCCAGGTACAGAAAATGTTTGGGATGTCACTCGAGGGGGCACCTGTGGTATGGTACCATAACCTGGACAAGCAGGTTAAGGAAGATTGGAGGGAGCTAGCTGATGCTTTCTTAAAGCAATATGTCACGGACCTGGAGATTGACTTGTCACTCCGTGACTTAGAAAACATCAAGCAGAAGCCGAGAGGAAATTTCAAGGAATATGTGGACCGCTGGAGGAGCCAGCTTCTGAAGATGCAGACCCGGTCCTCAGAAAAGGACCAGATCAAAATGATCATCAAGGGCACCAAGCCCTCTATTTATGGCAAACTAAGGAGAATGACTTCAATGATGACTGATTTTCGACAGCTGAGGGAGACAGTTATGGATATTGAGGAGGAGGAAGCCGAGAACAGAAAGTTTTATGGACAGAACAGAAGGAATATTGGGGGACATTCAGGAACTATGCCTGCTACTGCTGAGGTCACTGCCATTAAGAACATACGATTTTCTAACCTTGGTAAGCCTCTTTCAAAGGTATTCGAAAAGCTGAAGGCGCAAGGACTCTTAAAACCTTTGGAACCTAGGCCCATCCCAAATCCTGTGCCACCTCACATGAACTTAAACTTATACTGTCACTTCCACCAAGAAAAAGGCCATGACACCGACAACTGTGCCCGCCTCAGACATGAAATCCAAAACCTCATCGATGCCCATACAATACCCGGCCCAGAGAAAGAACAACCCAACGCACACAGAAATCCCCTACCCAACTACATGATCAACTCTAGCCTACCCGAAACCCTTGTCCTCCAACTCTCAACCACCACTTCATAAGAACAAGGGATAACAATGGTGAAGAACCATGGGCTGAAGAAGAGGGCACTGTTGTTTCTCCTAGTTTATCTTGCACTTTTAATAAAGACATTGATTTTGTTTACCTGTTCGAACGTTTCCTCAACAATAATAAAGGAGACCATTTTATTTATCTGCCTAAGACTATTACTTTCAACTTGCAACATGAGTGTGTTCAATCTTGGTAATGTGATGCTCAAAGCGTAGGGAATCCTCAAAAGAAGCAAGCAGAAAAGATAAGTTAGCCATTCAGGAATTGGGAAATGGAGACAATGGGACTGTTAGACTTGGAAAGAAACGGGTTCCTGGAACAAATCAGGGTAGACAGGTGGAAATGGTACTTTCCCTAAGAGAAGAATGGTCATCAATGGAATCGACGGAAGACCTAACCCAACGAGATAGGAAACTCATTCACGCATGCATGCATACACGTAACATATTTGCATCCTTTTTTTGTTTGTTCTGTTTTGTAATAACAGGTTTCAAAAGAAAAAAAAAGAAGAAAAGCGTCAAAAGAAAAACCAATCAGGAACATCGACAGTACTGTATCAGTCTGGGGGCGAGGCCCGTATCAGTATCAGCCTTAGGGCGAGGCTCATATCAGCTGTATCAGTCTGGGGGCGAGGCCCATATCAATATCAGTTTAGGGCGAAGCCCACATCATCCCAGGGCCAAGGCCCACATCAGCAGAATTTTGGAATGAATCCAGGGAATGAATCCCAGGGTCGAGGCCCACGTCAGCAGAATTTTGGAACGAATCCGAGGGTCGAGGCCCACATCAAACACAGTTTGGGGAATAAGTCCCAGGGTCGAGGCCCACATTACATTAGATCAGTTCTTCCGAGAATGGCACTCCGAGAATGGAGATATAGTCCGGGAATGGACAGCTCGGGAATGAGCACGCCGAGGATGGCACTCCAAGAATGGAAGCACGGTTCGGGAATGAACCACCTCACGATAACAGTTCAGGAATGAACAACTTACAGTACAGTAACAGCTCGGGAAAAAGCCCACAGTTAACACAGTCAGGGAACAAAGCCCAAGGGAATAAAAGCCTCATGTCAGTATAGTTTGAGAACAAAGCTCAAGGGGAAGAAAGCCTCATGACAGTATAGTCTGAGAACAAAGCTCAAGGGGAAGAAAGCCTCATGTCAGTATAATTTGAGAACAAAGCTCAACAGAAGGGAAGAAAGCCTCGTGCCAGTTCAGTTCGGGAATAAAGCCCACATTCAGTGCAGTTCAGGAAGAAGAAAGCCTACATTCAGTTCAGTTCAGGAAGAAGGCCTGCGTTCAATACAGTTCAAGAACACAGTCAGCTCAGATCAGAGAACAAAGCTCGAGAGGAATAAAGCCTCATGTCAGTATAGTTTGAGAACAAAGCTCAAGGGGAAGAAGAAAGCCTCATGTCAACACAGTTCGGGAACAAAGCTCGAGGAATAAAGCCTCATCTACACAGTTCGGGAATAAAGCCCACACTCAGTGCAGTTCGGGAATAAAGCCCACATTCAATACAATTCAGGAAGAAAGCCTACGTCCAGTAAACTCGGGAATAAACCCCATATTCAGTACAATTCAGGAAGAAAGCCTGCATTCAGCTCAGTACGGAAGTAAAGCCTCATCTCAACACAGTTCGGGAACAAAGCTCGGAGGAATAAAGCCTCACCTCAGCAGTTCGGGAATAAAGCTCGGGAGGAATAAAGCCTCATCTTAACACAATTCGAGAATGAACAAGCCGGGAATGGCACTCCAAGAATGGAAGCACGGTTCGGGAATGGACCACATCACAACACGGTTCGGGAATGAACCAGGGGTCGCAGCACCTCACCACCCAAATCAACTCAACACATGGTAAGTCAAGTGGCAGCTGGCGAGCCAGGTAAGTAAAAATGCATTGCATAACTTTGATAGGATTGTTCAAATTCACACACTGCACAAGTCCCATCAAAGTGGGGGTGACTGTAAGCATTGCATTTTCGCATGTGAAACCCGATGATGAGTCTCAATTGGAGGCACTACCTTTTAGCTAAGGATATTGCGGGAAACGAGAGGTCGGAAGGGGAGATTCGGAAAAGTATGTCATCAAGTTCATTCCACAAGTTCACTGTCTTCGTGGTGCTGCGTTCGTTACTTCGTTCGAACCTCGTGCAGATTGCGGACGTTCGGGCCGCGTGCGAGGAGGCATTCGAACGGAGCCGGTAATTCTGGTTTTGCTGCTAGCCTCACACCTCAGCCCATTTGGCCCCCCAAAGCCCATAAAACACATCCCAAATTAAATAAATAAATATTAAACATTAAATAAAATATTTAAATCATTTACCAATTAAATAAAACATAAAATAAAATCATGCCTAATATAAATGAATTAAATATACTACATACTAAAACTAAAAATAAGATTTGCCTAATTAAAATCAATCCTAACCAATTAAAACCAATCAAATATTTGACTTCCTAATTCAATAAGATATACACCAATTTAAATTAGTTGACTTCCTAAAATAAAATATTTTGTCCCCCCTCAATCTTGTGTATACCTTTCTCATCTCTCCTAATTTGGAAAGAGGATCTCTTCCTTGTGAGACAAGGTGAAACCCTAGACATCTTCTATATAAACAACCCCTAACCAAAGCCATCCTCTCTTGGACACAACCTAATCACGCCCAAGGCATAGAATTCACACCCAAACTCTCTCGAAATCTCTCTAGACTCTCTCTACACACCCGAGACTAAACAAAAGAAAAACACACTTGACATATACACAAAAAGAGAACAAAAGAGCCCCAACCATCTCCTCCATAGCCGAAAACCACCTCCGCAAACCCCCCCCACACATCACCGAAACAGCCACCTACACAGAAGCCCTCCACCTTCGAAAATTACCACAAAAAAGCCACTGTATAACACGCCCAAACAGCAGCAAAATCACCTTAACAGCAGCCCAAATCCTTAAAAAACAGTAACATAAAAACTGCATAGATAATCTTAAAAATAATCACATATAATTGCACTAAGAACCCACACAAACTTGGAATAGTTTATTGAAAAAGTTAAAACAGGTGGCCCGTGCAGTGAGCAGCAAGACAGAAGCCGAATAGGAGCAGAACGGAGTTCGAACCGCAAGCAAAACAGCAAAGCAGTGAGCTAGGACGCTGAACCAGTGAACCAGAAAAGTTGCGGAGCTGTACCCCTTCCGATCTTCGTGGAACGCGAGTCCGAGAGACGGCTTAAAAGGTTAGACCTGAGGGTATCTTTCACACTTGTTTTCTTTTTCCGCATTATTTATTAAGTATTACTTGTATGATTGTCATGTTGGAATGCATGTTGTGGTCTTTGAGTAGATAAACATGCATGAATTATGAAATGTAATATGTTGTGGGTATTGGATGAATGAGAGATGTGTCAACTCTCGCGGTATATCGGATGGAAACCCGGACATAAATTTCATAGCCGATTCCGAATGGACGGTAATATGATCTGTACTCGGGCCACAACTCCACGTACCGCTTGGGTAAACGGCACCATCTTTCTTTTGTTGTATTGCTTTTGTTTATTTAATTCTCTTTACTTGAATTCAATATGTTGTTTAGTTATGCATGATTCAACCAAGCGCATGGGCTTAGTGAGTTAGTCCAAAGGTCCTCCATTTGGGAAACAAAGAGCCGAAAAGGCCACCTTTGTGACACTACTTCGCCGCGCGGTTGAGTGTGTGTGTGTTCGGTTGGATGCGAGATACGTTCAATCGGGCATACTTAGTTTGATATTATTATCTTTTATGTATGGTTCAATCAAGCGCATGGGCTTAGTAAGTGGAATGAAAGATCCCTTATGGGGAGGGGTTAAAACCCGTTACCACGATGCTTTGCCGCGCCGGTTGATGTGTGTTCAGATTGGATGTAAGATGTGTTCAATCGGGCATACTTGGTTGATATGATTGGTTCTATTCTTGTATGTGTGATGTGACGCGCATGGGCTTAGTATGTTGGTCTAAAGGTCCTCTCTTTGAGAGATCAAGAGCCCCAAAAGGTCACATTTACGGCAGTACTTCGCCGCGCCCTTTTATTTTGTGTTTATGTATTGCGTCCCATTTCATGCATCAGGTCTGTTCCCGTTCGAACGCGTTTACGAACGCAACTCGAACGCGCATGTATTTTGCCTTGTCATGCATCAGGTCTCCCTCATGTTCGAACGCGTTAACAAACGCTATACGAACGTGAGCATTCTGTTTCATTTCCGTTCGAACGCATTATCAAACGCCATACGAACGAGAACCTTATGTTACCGTTCGAACGCATTACGAACGCTATACGAACGCCCACGCATTTCTTAGTTTCATAATACATCAGGTCTGGTTCCGTTCGAACGCGTTCTCGGACGCTACACGAACGCGAACCTTCTGTTTACTGTTCGAAAGCGTTTACGAACGCTACACGAACGCGCACCCACTGAATCGAGTCATCTTCATTAGATTTCATGCATAGTTTTCCTAGTAGCTATCCCCACATGTATGAATACAACTATGTTAATGAATTACAATTCATATGCTTGTGTCGTGATAACATTTGAGTATTATTTCTTGTGGTATATCGGATGGAAACTCAGACGTAAATTCCGTAGCCGATTCCGAATGGACGGTAGTGCGGTCTTTACTTGGGATACAATTCCACGTACCACTTGGAAAAGTGCCCATATGTATGTTTGTATGGTTAATATGTGTGCTTGTGTTTTCTTGAGTGTAATATGCAAATAAAGTTGTATGTTCGTTGCTATTTTGATATATGTAATCATGCGATTTTAGATATGAGATATATGTGAAATGTGTGCATAAGTTGTATTTTTGCATATGAGAATTTAGAAGCATGATACTCTTGGAAATAAGTGTTACTTAAGCTTGATTAAATTATTACATAAATCCTTTCATTACAAGTGACATGAGTAAGGGACCATTCCGAACCCAACGGTTTGAGGTCTTCCCTTGCGAGGGGTGAGTGCGGCCTTAAATCTTTGTCCCGGTTCACACCGGGTGGCGACTCCATATTATTTAGTATCTCCCAACTAGGCCGCGAGCCTAGGAACATGCGTCGCCCAGGTCCTGTTGTCTACAATAACTAAGGAAGTAAAAATAAAAAAAATATAAAGAAAGAGGTCGACGTATAAATGAGTATTTCCTGAGTGGCACATGGAGTTGTATCCCTAGTATAAACCGAACTACTGTCCATTTGGATTCGGCTACGGAATTTATGTCTGGGTTTCCTTCCGATATACTGCAAGGGATAATAACACACATAATCATCAAAGCAATGTAAACGGACACAAAAAAGTAGACCTGAGATAATGTAACAATGCATATGCGTATAATCATCAACAAACATAAATAAAATAAAGGCGAAATAAAAAATAAAATAAAAAAGTGAATAAATAGATAAAAAAAATAAATAGCAAAATGCCAAAGAAGAAATGTGACTAGAGATTTGGCCATTTTTATGTAGGACTTCGCATACCCGGCTGGATATATACACGTCCATCCAGGCCTGCAGCGCCCAGAACTATGAAAATAAATATGATAAGGGTGCCCTCAGGTCTTACCTTTTAAGTTGTTTTCTCGGAAGTGCGTTAGGCCGTCGCCGGAAGGATCGAAGCTTGGATTCAAGGTTTGGTTCGGTTTCTGGTTGCTGGTTCGCTGTTTCTGGTGGTGGTTCGCAGCTTCTAGTTGCTGGTTCGCTATTTCTGGTTCATTGTTTCTATTTGCTGTTTGCTATTTTGCTATTTTTGGTTCGGTATTTGCTGTTTCTGGTTCGCTATTTCTCTATTTCTGGTCGCTAGTTGTTGTTTATGGTTCGTTCTTTGCTATTTATGGTCGTTGTTTCCCTATTTCTAGTCACTGGTTGTCTGTCTATAGTCGCTAGTTGTTGTTTCTGCTTCGCTTTTTGTTCTTTCTGGTTGCTTTTTCCCTTTTTTTTCTTCTCCCTTTTTTCTTCTTCTGTTTCGGTGATACTCCTCTTTTTTGTTCTTCTGTTTTTTCGGTGGTTGTTATTTTTTCTCTTTTTTTCTTTTTTTTTTGCGTTTTTGCCTCCCTCTGGTGATTTCTCCTTCTTTTTTATAGTTGTGCCCCCTAGGGTTTTTCTTCAAGTTGGCGCCACTCTCCCTATGGTAGCATCTCTCCTTCCTTTTGTGTCAAAATCATCTCTCTCCATATAAGGTGCTTAAGGGACTTAATAAGGAAACTGAAATCACTTATATTAGGAAGTGGGAATCCTTTCTAGTTTGGGTCTAGGATCGTACATATTTGGCAAGAAGGGGGTTTCAAATCCTTGTTAAGTTTGGCAAGTATGATAGGATTTGCGTGTATGGGGTTTTGGGCTGCATGGATTACATGGTGTAGACATTGTATTTTTGCATAAGCCCGATGATGAGCCTCGTATGGAGGCACTACCCGAAAAGTTGCGAAAGTTGTGGGAAACGAATGCCGAAAGGAAAAAAATCCTTCAAAATTAGCACCTCATTGGATTCAGACTCACTAGCCAGCCTCGGATTCGCTCAATCAGTTTCTGTTTCAAACCTTAGCCTCGGCCCAAAACCCCTGCCACCAATGAAAGCCCATACAATCCATGCTCACGTCAAACACCACACAAAGCCCATGCAGCACACACCCAAGGCCCATGAAATCCACTATGCATGCCAAAAAAAGGAAAAACCCATGCAATTCACATGTGCAAATTCCCTCAAATCACTTTCCAATTTAGTGAGATTTTGGGGATCCCATCTAATTTAACCAGTGATTGTATCCCAAAATAATATATTCCCAAATCAATGTGATTTATTTCCATGATTTGGAGATCCCTTGTCATTATAAAAATGAGCAATCACCAAACTTGAAATGGGGACTCTCCTTCTTGACTTTGGGCGTGAACTACAGAACAAAAAAAAAAACCTAGACACATCCAAAGAGACCACCACTGAAACTTCACAAACAAAGAAAAACCTCATTTCTCATTCTTTGACCGAAAAAAAAAAACAAACAAAAACAGAGAACCAAATAGAAAAATAAAAAAAGATGAAACCCACCAACATCTTCATCACCATTCGGAAAACCCCCCTTTGTGCAGCCCTCCACCAAACAAACCACAACAACAAAACCAAGCCAAATACAGCAGCCCTCCACCGAACAAACAACAACAAAACCAAGCCAAAAACAGCCCAAAAAGCAACAGAAAACAGCCCCTCAAAATCAACGAAAACAACACCAAACAACCAACCAAAACAACCCCCAAATTCTAAAACAGTGACCAAACAACCAGCCAAAAATAGCCCCCAAAATGCCAAAACAGTGACCAAACAACCAACCAAAATAGCCCCCAAAAAATAGCAACCAAAACAACCAGAAAATAGTAGCAAAAATAACCAAAAATATCAGCCAAAACAACCAAAAACAGCAACCAAAAAACAGAGAAACAGCAAACCAGTGAAACAACAAGCAGAAAATAGTGAAACAGTAAATAGAAAATAGCAAAATAGTGAGTGAAACAGCAAACCAAAAATAGCAAACAGCGAACCAGCTTCAATCCTTCCGGCAACGGCCTAACACACTTCCGAGAAAGCAACTCAAAAGATATGACCTGATGGCACCCTTACCATATTTCTTTTATAGTTCCGGACGCTGCGTGCCTGGTTGGACGTGAAATATGTCCAGCCGGGTATGCAATGTCCTATATAAAAGACGACCAAATTTCTGGCCACATTTTATTTATTTCTTTATTTTGTTATTTGATTCTGTTACTTATCTTTTTTATTTATTTATTTATTTACTTTCATCGTTATTTTATTATTTCGCATTTATTTGGCTATTTAGCTTTTTATCTATTTACTTTTATTGTTATTTTATTATTTTGCTTTTTTGTCCGTTTACATTGCATTGATGGTTATGTGAGTTATTATCCTTTGCGGTATGTCGGATGGAAACCCAAACATAAATTCTATAGCCAAATCCGAATGGACGGTAGTGCGGTTCGTACTTAGGATACAACTCCACGTACCACTCGAGAAATACTCATATATGCATGATTAACCCCCTTTCGTCAACTATTTGTTTATTGACGTTTTTCATACTTTTGATTAATTTTCGTTATCGCATCTCGTACTTCTTAATGTAATATGCTTTTGTTATTTCTATTAATGTTTATGGGTGTGCAAATTTGTGTTTATTTGAATTATCTTGCATGAACTGCATAAGACTTGGCTATATCATTGTGTGAACCCGTCCATTATACTGGCATAAGTAAGGGACCATTCCAAACCCAACGGTTTGAGGTTTTCCTTTGCGATGGGTGAATGCGGCCTTAAATATTTTCCCAGTTCATACTAAGTGACGACTCCTTTATTCTCTAGTTTAGTACCCCGCGGACTACTTCGTACTCTCTACGGGCTGCGAACCCAATAATGTCATGGTCGCCGAGCATCATAGGCATAGCGGTAAACCCCACTTTGCTCCTACATATGGGCCAATTGCATGGATTACTTGGGCCGATTGCATGGGCTACATGGGCCGAGGCTAAGGTTTGAAGCAGAGGCTTGACTGAGTGAATTCAAGGCGGGCTAGTGAGTCTGAATCCGATGTGGGGCTAATTTTGGGGGTTTTCCTTCCTTCCGACATTCGTTTTTCGCAACTTCTGTAACTTTTCAGGTAGTGCCTCCATACAAGGCTCTTCATCGGACTCATGCAAAAATGCAATGTCTACAAATATGTTTCAAGTTTTCAGTTTATGTTTTAGAAGTTTGCAATCCATGTATACATGTTTATGAATCACGTTTTCACGAGTTAACTATGCATGTTTCCACTTTCTGCTTCCCGCCAATAGTTTTCAATTTACATTTTCAGGTTACATACTTGTGATCTACTGTAGACACTGTATTTTTGCATGAGCCTGATGATGAGCCTCGTATGGAGGTACTACCTGAAAAGTTGTGGAAGTTACAAAAAACGAATACCGGAAGGAAGGAAACCCTCCAAAACTAGCCCCTCATCGGATTTGAACTCACTGGCCAGCCTCGGATTTGCTCAGTCAGCTTCTGTTTCAAACCTTAGCCTCGGACCTCCCATGTAAGCCCAATCCACTTGGCCCAAGACCCACCATGCACGCCCATGAACCCATACAATCGGCCCACACACTCAAATCCCCTCATCAACACTTTCCAATTTAACAAGATTTGAAATCTCAACACTTACCAATTTCACAAGATTTGAGATATCCTCACACCAAATTTATGAGATTTTATTCCTGAAAAATAATTTGAGACTATATCTCCCAAATAAATATAATTTTTTTCCTATTTGGAGATCGCTTCAAATCATTATAAAAAAGGGACCAAATCATCAAAGTGAGGAGGTCTCTTTTCTTCTACCTTGGACGACAAAAACCAGAACAAAAAAAAAACCCTAGGCTCTTTTCTTCTACCTTGGACGGAAACCATAGGACTTCTTCTTCTTCTTGAACGGTAACAACACAAACAGAAAACCCTAGAACAATACCATCACCAAAAATACAAAGAAACAAACAACCAACCAGCCACCAGAAAACACCAAAAACCGAAAGCAACCAAACCAGTAAAAAACCGTGAAACCCAAAGCAGCCAACCACAAAAATACAACCAAAAAACCGAGATAAAAATAGCAGCCAACCATCGAAAATATAGTAAAAAAAACAAGAAAAAAACGACAGCCAAAACAACCAAAAACAGCAGCCAAAACAACCAAAAACAGCAGCCAAAACAACCAAAAAATGTAACCAAAAAACAACAACCAGAAAATAGCAAAACAGCAACCAGAAATAGCAACCAGAAAATAGTAAAACAACAAGCAGAAATAGCCAACCAGCAACCAGAAATAGCGAACCAGCAATCCTTCCGGCGACGGCCTAACGCACTTCCGAGAAAGCAACTTAAAAGGTAAGACCTGAGGGCACCCTTACCATCTTTATTTTTATAGTTCCGGACGCTACGTGTCTGGCTGGACATGAAATATGTCCAGCGGGGTATGCGAAGTCCTACATCAAAGACGACCAAATTTCTGGTCATATTATTTTCTTCTTTGGCATTATTTATTTATTTATTCACTTTCATCATTATGCTATTATTTCGCCTTTATTTTATTTTGTTTATTTTTGTTCATGTTGATGATTAAGCGCATATACATTGTTATATGTTTTTTATGTCTATTTTTATGTCCTTTTACATTGCATTCAGAATTATGTATGTTATTATCCCTTGCGGTATATCAGATGGAAACCCAAACATAAATTCCGTAGCCGAATCCGAATGGACGGTAGTACGGTCTGTACTTGGGATACAACTCCTCGTGACACTCGAGAAATAATCATATATGCGTGATTAACCCCCTCTTTTGTTTGCTCTTTATTTATATTGACAATTTTCCCGCTTTTGATTGTTTATTATAGTTTTCCTTATCGCAACTTGTACTTCTTAAATTTAATATGCTTTTGGAACTATGTTATTGTGATCACTATTTTGATTGGGTATGTATTTACATTTTTATTCGCTTTTATGCATGAATTGCATTAAGACTTGGCTATACCATTGTGTGAACCCGTCCATTATACTGGCATAAGTAAGGGACCATTCTGAACCCAACGGTTTGAGGTCTTCCCTTGCGAGGGGTGAGTGCGGCCTTAAATCTTTTCCCAGTTCACGCTGGGTGGCGACTCCTTTATTCTCCGGTTTAGTCCCCCGTGGGCTAATTCATACTCTTTACAGGTTGCGAGCCCAACAGTGTCATGGTCACCGAACATCATAGGCATAGCGGTAAACCCTGCTTCGCTCCTACAGATGGCGACTCCACTGGGGATAGAGAATCGGCCCTGAAACAGTGCCTTGTGGTGTCTGTGGCTTTGGCTTTGGTTACCCAAGTCTCATAAATTTTACATACCCTTCTTACCCTCGATGGCGTCATGTATCATGAAGTCGCTTTCACTCAAGGCGGCAGAACGTTATGTGATGATAACCATCTCTCGTTGGCACGTACCCTAGGGTATAAAAAAAGCATGCTCACTTGGTCGCTCGAACCCTTGAGTGTGGAGACCTAGTTGTGTGCAACCCTTCACCGATGAGAGCCTTATCCATACCCTTGTAAGCCTACATACCAACCATAGTTATGTGTCCTATAGAAGCTACCCCATCATGCTTATGTCTGGGCCAATTATAACTTGGACCCATTTGGGCTTCTCATCATAGATACGAACTTATTGGGCCACTTAAACTGGGATGAGTTTGTATCTTATGATGATTGGGCCAAAAGTTTTCAAAGTGACGATGGGCCACCTTGTGTTTGGGCCCCCTATCATTTGAAGTTATTTAGCCACCTTATCACAAAAGTGTAAACCTGTTGGGCCTTTTCAACTGGGACAAGTTTACACCTCGCGATAATCTGATTGAACGTTTTAAAATTATAACGGGCCAACTTGTATGAAAACCCTGATGGGCTTAGAAGGTCCAAACATGATCCGAATATACCAGATACACGAGTCTGATATCCGCACTGGCTTTCATCCATGAAGGGTACGCCTTGTTATGGCATATTTGTATACTTTTGGACATCTCCAAGTCCGTCTCCGCCACAACAGTGATTAGCAAGGGCCCAATTCGTCATTTATAGACAATGGCATGATCCCTATAATAGGCTTAGTCAATATTGTAAATGGGCGGTCTTTGTCTTTTACTGATGAAAAGGGACTGAGGTAGCCAAGGTTCACCCATATAGCATAAGAGAATTAGACTTACCACGGGTGTGGGAGAAATAAGGTCGGAAGTATATATGTTGTTTTGATAACCACCTGCATCTCATGCATCGCATGCATACACGCATCATGCTATTTTGAAAACCACATGCATCTCATGCATCGCATCCATACACGCATCATGTTGTTTTGATAACCACATACATCTCATGCATCTCATACATCTCGTACATCTCATGCATACATGCATCATGTTTTTTTGATAACCACATACATCTCATGCATACACGCATCATGCTGACCCCTTCTCTTAAAAGCCATCATAGATATATGTTGGGTTAGAGAATAAGGAAGACTTGTCAAGAAGAGGTTGGCAAGCATGGACGCGTCAGGCAGTGAAAGTTCCTGTATGGATCAATTGGAGACCAACATCACCAAAATTACCGAGCAACTATAAGCTTTGACCAACGTTGTGACCAATCTGACAGTAACCAGCACAGTGGGAATAGAAAACAACGAGGATGGAAGGCGTGAGGAGCCCCCAAATAGGGTGAGCGAAGAGATCCATATTTTTGATGATGACATGACTGAGTATACCGCGGGAAGGATAGCCATGCCCTAGGTAGAGTTACAGAAACTCAAAGAACAAGTAGAGTCAATTACCCGCAAGATAAATGGAAAACATGAAGATCTATTAGACTATGATGCAATGACTTTCGAAGAACAGTTGCTTCCCCAATTTAAGATTCCTGACATGGCCAAGTTAAATGGAAACGGAGATCCTAGGGTCCATCTCCGACAATATGTTTCAATGATGAGTTCAATGGGTTTGTCGAAGCGCCAGATGTAGAAGATGTTCAGAATGTCACTGGAAGGGGTGCCCGTAGTATGGTTTCATGGCCTGGAGAAAAAGTCAGGGATGACTGGAGGGCATTAGCGGAGGCCTTTATGAACAATATGTCACGGATATGAAGATAGACTTATCACTCCGTGACCTAGAAAACACCAAATAGAAGCTAGAAGAGACCTTCAAAGATTTTGTGGATCGATGGAGAAGCCAGCTCATGAAGATGCAGACACGGACCTCGGAGAATGAACATATTAAGATGAACATAAAGGGCACCAAGCCCTCCATTTATAACAAGCTAAGAAGGATGACCTCCATAATTAGCGACTTTAGATAGTTAAGGGAAACTGTAATGGATATCGAGGAAGAGGAAGCCGAGAACAAAAGGTTTTATGGCCAGAATAGAAAGGGGGCCTTCAGAGACCAAGTCTGCTCCTGTTGAGGTTGCTGCCATCAGAAACAGGTGATTCTCCAATTTTGGTAGACCTTTGTCAAAGGTGTTTGAAAAGCTGAAGAGGCAAGGACTCATAAAACCCTTAGAACCCAAACCACTTCCAAACCATGTGCCACACTACTTCGACCTAAACCTATACAGTCACTTCCATCAACAGAAATGCCACGAAACCGAAAATTGCAACCGCCTCAGGCATGAGATCCAAAACCTCATTGACACCCATAAAATACCCGACCCAGAAAAAGAACAACCCAACACACACATAAACCCTCTACCCAACTACCACTCATTTCCACCACCCACCTATATGATCAACTTCGGCCTGCCCGGAATCTTTGTCTTCTAAACTCTCAACCACCAAGCTTCTTGCATGGGGATATAGGATAGCAGCAGTGAAGATGAACCAGAGTAGGGGAGAGATTTCTGGGAAAACTTCTCGAGCAGTGACGGAGAGGAGGAAAAAGGGATGAAGTTGATGGAATACCTTATGAAAACCACAAGAGAGCCTAAACCCGTAGAAGTCAATGGGATCATGGTATTGGGATTTGAGATCTTCAAGGATGTGATGGGTAAAGAACCTCAGGCAGAGGAAGTTGCAAAAGAGGAAGATAAATAGGAAGAATAACTACTGCATGTGGAGAATCTGACGCTCGAATAAAGCAAGAAGACGGAAGAAGACAAGACTGCAGATTACGAATATGTTCATTTTCCTATTTGATTATAATCATGCATTTATTAATAATAAAGACATTGATTTTGCTTACTTGTTCGAGTCTTTTCCTATTAGTCTGCATCATAACACGAATGACATGAGCATATTTGACATTGATTCAACAAAGAGAAATGCATTTAATCTCGGTACATGTGAAAACCCCAAGGAAATTTTAATTGCAAGTGAGGTTACCTCTGATGAGCGGAAAGAATTAGAGAGAATATTAATAAAATATGAAAAAGTATCCGCCTGGTCCTATGAAGACATGTTAGGAGTGGACAAGAGTATTGCCCAGCACGTGATACCAACTTATCCGAACATGAGACCAGTAAAACAGAAGCTCCGAAGAATGAGGCCAGAATGGGCCGAAAAGGTTTGGGAAGAAGTCAATAAGCAGATAGATGTGGGGTTCTTAGAGGTGGTGAAATACCCCGAGTGGTTAGCTAACAATGTGCCCACACCAAAGACAGAAAAGGAAGTTAGAGATTTTCTCGGGCAAATCCAATATATCAGTTGATTCATTGCCAAGTTAAAAATAGTATGTGAGCCCATCTTCAAGCTATTGAGGAAGGACCAGTCTGTGGAGTGGAATGGGAAATGTCAAGAAGCCTTTGACAAAATCAAAGAATACTTGGTTAAATCGCCCCTCCTGAAACCTCCAAGGTCGGACAAACCCTTGGTGTTGTATTTGGCCATAGAACCCGAAGCGTTGGGGGCGATGATAGTATAGGCAGATGAGACAGGGGTGCATCATTAAAAAAAAAACACCTAGACTTGAAATAGTGAGCCACGCCCTATGCTTTGGTTTACGGGATGAGGACAGTGTTACCAGTGGAAATAGAGATATGTGTAGACACTTGCATTTTTACATGAAAGCCCAATGATGAGCCTCGTATGTAGGCACCACCTGATAAGTTGCGGAATTTGCGAGAAACGGACGTCGGAAGGGGAAATTCAAGAAATAAATACCTTGACAAATTTTACTCACTATTTTGCCTCACGTTCGCTCGGTTAATCTCTTTTTTAAAATATTAAGCCTCGGCCCAAAACCCCCGCACCCATCCAAAGCCCATTTCGCCCAAGCCCAATCCAAAAATAATTAAAACATTTAAAACACATGTCACAAATTAAATTAAATCCAATTAAATTAAATCAAATCTCCTTCCTAAATTAAACAAATCTCCTTACTAAATTAAAAAAAAATCTTTTCCTTATAGCAAACTAATTAAATATCCTTCATTATTGTATGATCCTTGTTTCCTTCCCATACAAGGAAAACCCTAACCCACTTTTATAAAAAGACACACAAACCAAACCCTTAGACCCCTAGAGCTCATATTCACGGCAAAACACAAAAATAAACCCTAGTAATCTATATCTCTCTCAACTCTCACTCTTGGCATTTTCTTCACGTGAACAAATCACTGAACAACTTCATAAAACAGCCAGCCTCGATCACAAACAACAACCCATCCACGGCATACACAAACACACCTAAGGATACACACACGCATGGTCATAAGTTAATGAACCAATAAGCCACAACTTCACTCACTCTGCAGCCACATGTTCACCCAACTCACACGTATTGACCGACCAAGAGCAGCCCATCACATAAACAACAAAAGCGAAAGCCACCAAAAACTGCACCCTTAAGTCACCGAACACAACCCCAAACTGCACCCTCAATTACCGAAAACACAACCCCAAACTGCACCCTCAATTACCGAAAACACAACCCCAAACTGCACCCTCAATTACCGAAAATAGTCCCCAAAACAGTCCCTTAAACCATCAAAAAATTGCAACCAAAACAGTCCCCAAACCGCAAAAATAGTCACCCAAAATAGCCCCAAATTACCACCAACAGTAACCAAAAAACAACGACCAGAAACAACAGCAAAAATAGAGAAAACATCAGCCCAAAACAGTGAAGAACGAAGGAAAATATTGAACTAGTGAACCAGAGGAGTGGCGGAGCATTAACCCTTCTAACGGCCGCGTAACGCATTTCCAAGAGGCGACTTAAAAGGTAAGACCTGAGGGCACCCTTTTATTTACTCTCGTTCATCTTTTTCAATTATTTATTAGTATTTCTTCACATGCATATTGTTGGTTCATGTATGTTATTGTTGTTGGATGAATGATTTTGTGCTATCTCTTATGGTATATCGAATGGAAACCCAGACGTAAATTTCGTTGCCGAATCTGAATGGACGGTAGTGCCGTCTGAACTTGGGATACAACTCCACGTACTACTTGAGAAACACACATATTTCATTTTATCTAATCTTGTGTTTATCCATGGTTTATTAGAAATAGGATGTTATCTCCATGCATGATTTAGTTATTTCTTTCGCGTTAGGAAATTAATTGTATCTCTTCAATGTTTATGTTTAGACAATTATTATTTATTCATATTTCCGCATTTATCAACTTAATGTGTTCATGAGATTGCATGCTTGCTTTTATTTTATTTACTTCTATGCATGCAAACTTAGATGTAAGTTTTACTGCTATGTATGGAAACTTAGATATAGGTTATTCTTTCATGTGTATGTTGCGTAGACTTGGTTATATTATTGCGTGAATCCGTTCATTACAAGTGGCATAATTAAGGGACCATTCCGAACCCAACGGTTTGAGGTCTTCCCTTACGAGGGGTGAGTGCGGCCTTAAATCAATTCCCAGTTCACACTGGGTGGCGACTCCATTATTCTCCGGTTTAGTCCCCCGCAGGCTACTCAGTACTCCTGACAGAGCCGCGAGCCTGGAACAGCGTCGCCGATTTCTGTGTCCTATAGTCTGGCGACTCCACTGGGGATAGAGAATCGGCCCCAAAATAATGTCCTGTAATGTTTGTGATTTTTCCTTTATTTAACCATGTCTGCAAGTGGGTTAGGACCAAGGGGTTTAACCAAAGGCATTATTAGAGTCGGGTAATGATTTGGTGTCTTCCTTCACTCACTACATTTTCATAGCCAAAAGGAAAAGTTGTGAAGACGTCTAGATAATCATTTACTCAACGTTTACCATGATGGACTAATTTGGAGGATCTATTGTTTATTCCTATCACCAAGGCGATAAGAGCTTAAAAGGCAAGGGTATTTAAGAGAGTTCGCTCCACCCTCCCTCTGGGGAATCTTCAATAAGAAATCTATTTGACAGTCATTCATGTATCATCACTCGTTGGCACGTACCGTAGCATATAAAAAAGGTGTGCATACTTGGTCGCTCGGACCCTTAAGTGGGGACGCCTAGTTGTGGGCAATCCTTCACCGATGGGAGCCTTTGTCTACACTCCTATAAACCCACATGTGAACCATAGTTGTATGACCTGTTAGACAATTATGACCCATAGCGTCACTATTTGTACAGATCATGGTGTTGTTGTACAAATTAACTATGTGACAAAGGAGATTGCACTCTTATCATTTGTGATTAGATCACCTAGATAAATAAATGATAGGAGGTCCCTATGATTTGTTCCTGGATTGAGAATGATATGAGACAGTATCAGTCCATGAAGGATAAATCATTAAAAATCCCTAGTCAGAGCATTATCGAGATTGGACATCGATGAATGCGTAAAAGACTAGTATTACACTTGTGCGCATTGTGAGGGCACAACGGCATAGTTCTCATATATTTGGGTATAGGATACTCATGCAAGTGTAATAGGAGGTTGTGTTTTACCGATGGTATGGAAAACAGCTTCGCTCTGGATAGACCCCCTCGGAATTTCATTGGTAGTATGACTATGTGTCTATGGAAGTCCGAAATCAGGGTAGGTGTATTTGGTCTTAACCTGAGACTTGTACCGCTAATACTTGCGACAATTAATATACTTTGGTTGCGGTCGTCCAGGGCTTTAACGGCTTTAACAGGTTCTGTGTACGTCTATGCTGGGTAAGTCCGAAATCAGGGTAGTGTGTTGGGTGTGATGTCAATACGGAAGTGTCACTCCAGTCATATGGAGTTGATGATCACGCATGGATACAAAACTGGTTCTCTAAAAAGGTTGCAACCATCGGGATAATATGACTTGGTCATGATTATCTGATATTAAAGAGACTAGTTGCTCGTAATCCGATATATGCTTCGTATGAGGCAGACACTGTACCAGCCTCAGGCCTTGCATGTGATCATCTGATACTGGATCGAAATACGCAAGACTACGTATACTACGCCTGATATAGATCCTTTATTCCTGTAAGGATATTTTGGAGAATTGGGTAGGCATGGCGCTTTGGTAGAAGCCAACCTTGTCTTGTAAATCGGTATAAATGTAATATGAGGTACTTACGTTTTCAGATAGTCCGACGACCGAATTTACTGCCGACATATTCGGGGATCTCATGGGTCGCTTCCCAAAGATTCACCGATGATGTATGACTCGTACTTTTATTAATCTGGGATTAATTAATGATGAGGGAGAAAATTAATCTGGGATTAATTGCGGAGATATTTTATCTGGGATAAAATATCAATTAACGAGAGAGAACGATTAATTTGGAATTAATCGATAAATTAATATATTCGATATATTAAACGAAATTGGATTTCGACGCGGAATTAAAATTAGATTTTAATTCGGGGGAACGAATTAATTTAGAATTAATTCTTTAGCAACGTGAATAGTGATTTCGCTAGGCGTAATCATTTAATTGCGTCGCAACAGAAAATTCATTAATTTGGAATTAGCGAACCCGAGCCCGAGATTGTTTGCGAGCGTATTCGCATTTCGAATTCGAGTGCGGCACGCAAGTCAAATCAAGCGTCAAATCGCTTGTCGTATCAAGCGTCAAATCACTTGTCACTTTGAGTGATGTGACTTGACAACTTGAATGATGTGAATAGTGATGGATTGGTTGTTGACAATAATGTTTGACTTTTTGAAAGCAAATAAAATTGCTAAATTTATTTGGAAATTTTAAAAAAGGTATTAGATACACTTTTTCCAAATCCATCACAACTTTTCTTCTCTCCTCTCTTCTCTCATTTTCGCCCAAGGGGCTGCCATTTTTTTCTTTCTTCTGGTTCAGTGAACTGCCGAGAGTTTGAAGAAATAGGAAAGCAAAGTGCTTGGTTTTTGTGGCAAAAATCAAGAGAGCTAGCACTCCGAGAGACATGCGAAGGTGATAGAGAAGTCCACCCATGAGCCGGGAATCGTTTGACGAAGCTTGGAGCTTGGATTCTTGAGCAACAATGGCCGAAAATTTCAGTGAACTGTGACAGTGGACTACCGAGCAAAACAGTGAGCAGAATTCATTTTTGTTGCCTCTCGCATCGCTCAACCGATCAATGTGAGTATTCCGCAACTCCCTCGTTGTATTCACTTATGTTCATGCTTGTTTATTGATCCTTGGGACCTTAGTAAACTCCAACAATGGTATCAGAGCAAGGAAGAGCATGAAAAAGTTTAGGGCTTAAAATTTAGGTAAACTTGATTTTGAGCATGTATAATGAAATTGGATGAATTAGTATGCTTAAATATGTTTTAATTGATGATTGATTGGATCAATTTGATTAAAAATTATTTGGAACAAATTTTCCCAATTTTGTTGTGTTGGCCGAATGTCCACCTTACCCTATTGTCTTGGAATTTTTGATTTCTGATCATTGGATGTGTTGGAAATCATTCGGGAATATGATTTAATGTCGATTGTGGAATTAATTGGATTGAAACTGAATCGAACGTTAAATCCCCAAATTGCCGAGAATGATATAGCATGAAAATGGGTTTGATTTTTGTTAAATTATGTTGGACATGATTTAATCTTGATAAGCATGATTAATTAGGCTAATTGATGTTTTAGAAATGTTAATTGGGTGATTAATTGTGTTATACACTTTAGTTAATTAAATTATAAAATTGGATTTTTGAAATTTAAATATTTGGGCCTTAAAATTGGATTTGGGCTTGTAGTGTTGTAATTGGGCTTATTGGGCTTACTTGTACTAAGTTGGGTTTAGGCAAAATTGATTGGATCCAATTGGGCCCAAAACCGCTTCCATAAAGCCCAAATGCGACTAATGGACCTTAAAAGTTTAATTGGGCCTAATGGGCCTAAATTGATTTTTAGGCTTATGGGGTAACTCCCGGATTGGATTTTGGTTATTCGGTTTGACCCGAGTTGACCAAAAGTCCACGCCTTAAGAAATTAATTAAAAGCCCATTGGACTTTAATTAAATTGACGTTGGACGTTAATCGGGCTTTGAGACCCATAACGATTAAATTTGGAATTTAAGTCGTAAAAGTTCATTAATAAAGTGTAGTATTTAATTTGGAATTAAATGACGAATTAGTATTGAATACAAATTGAATTGGATTTAATTATGTAGTTTAATTTAATTCGAGAATTCGTACTTTAAGTACTTATTCGTAAAACGAGTTTGACTCGAGCAAAATCAAATCGTTGTTTGAACATTGGATGATCACTAATTATCAGATTAATTAATTTGATTAGATTGATTGATAACATGCTTATGTGAATACATGGTTGCGATACATGAATAATGTATATCGGATGGATATTAGATGGGTGGGGCAATTTTAGAAATTGTTGTAATAAATTTGATTTATTAATTGGACCTGCGTGTCCAGCCTTATTACCTCATTATTCTTTGTATTCTCTTCTCACCTATTCCCCTCAATGTAAATGAGGTTTCTTTAGAAGTGTAGTGTAACGGGTAGAAGTAAATATTTGTGCTAGCGGGAGAGAGAAAGGGATAGATTTGATCTAGGATCAATGTGTAAAGTATCCGTCCGCATATCATTATTATTTATTTATACGCGCTTTATTATGTGTTTAAAATGCATGTTTAAGGGTGTATGATGATGAGACCTTAACAAAGATAATAAATTGGTTGCCAATTTGCACACGAAAAACCCTCACAAAATATTAAGCGTTTTTCCTTCCATTGAGTGATTCTCACTCAAGATCCGAGACTGGCATTGACTTGTTGGCCAAAGTCAAGGCCTTTGTCCGTCGAGGATGTGTTTGAATCACGAGAGCTTTGTTCCATGTCAGTGTCTTGTCCAAGTTATGGTTTGTTGGCCAAAGTCAAGACCACTTCTTGTCCATCGACATTGATTACGAAGCTTTCCATGGTCAATGGGTCGCGCTTGACTGGGATCACTAAGTTGTTGTGCCAAAGCCAAGGCTTAGTTGATTCAGAGGAAAAAGGTTAGGTAATACATTGGATGTATTGGCATATATAAGATATATGTTTCGGACTTGGATGTCCCCCTACCGGATCTAGGAATTGGATTGGATCCAATCGATCTTAGAGATCTACCTAGTTAATTATCATACAATTTGTTAGCCAAAGTCAAGATTGTGTGATATTTAACGGGATCCTAGCCCACTAGGAAACACAGTTTCCCGAGTACTCGACAGAGGGTTAGAGGCTCGCCGAAAAATAGTGGGAGGCAAGAATTGAATTTGCAATATTCGTTTAATTACTTGCCATACGCGCTCAAATCAAATATCATTCGTCAAATAAATTAAATGTTAGTTGGACTAATATTTAAATGTTGTTTTTAATAAATAGTTGGACTATATTCAAACTATTCATTTATAGTTGATTTTATAATTGGATTATAGTAATCAATATAATTGATTTTTAATCTATTAAATTATAGTTGATTAAATAGTTGGACTATTGTAATCATTATAATAAATAGTACCGAAATCGTTGATTAAATAGTTGGACTATTAAAATCAAGATAAAATTGAAAGATTGACATTTAAAACATAATCCTATGGAAAATATATTTAAATGGTTAAATTTTCAAATTGGGAATAATATTTCAGGATAGTCCTGGAAATTAATAAGTTACTTTATTTGATAAAATAACATATTAGGCCTAAGCCCGGAGTTAAGCAAATAGTAGAGAATGATCTTTGGAAGATCATGTAATGATAACTTAAGTGCTTAATCCATTAATCTTGTCGCAGTAGACTCCTTAATTTCTGAATCAGAACTAAGGATTAGATCCTTAAAGTATGATAATAAAATTGAAGGATCTTCACAAATCTATACTTAGATTTTAGAAGTACTAAATTGCAATTGATAACTCTTGGAGAGTTAATGACTATTCTCAAGGAGATAAAGTCAAAGTTTGCAATAGGCAAGTAGTGCAAGACGCACTTTACTTCGATATTCTAGAAGGCCAAGGCTTGGCCAAAGGCTTCTGGGATATGAAAAGGGCAAAGGCAAAATCATTATAATCTTCTAGGAAGATAAATGACACATCCCAAAATGTCTGCTTAAATGTGGCAAACGGGATCGCGGAAGCGTGACTGCCGTTTGGACAAAGCAGACATGAAGGAATTGAAGAACGAGCAAGGCTCTGACTTCAAATATGTTTGTCATAAATATATTCACTACTAGTATTAAAATTGGATTTTAGATACTTAGTGTGATATATATATATATATTGATGTTCAGAATCTATTTTGAACAGGATATTGACTTCAATTGAGATTAATCTACGAATTGGAAACGGGACGAAAGTTGCTGTTTTAACTGTAGATACCTAAGTTTAGGAACTACCTTCGGGTGTGTGCCTAAGTTTGGAATCTGTTATAATATAACTAGTTTGACTAGATACATTATCTCTATATCAGTGTTTAAACCGTTGCGGATTGAACCTTTATATTCTAGAACACTAAAGTGTTTCATTATATAAAGATGATATTGAGATAAACACATTAGATGTGAATAACATCATTTATATTTTGAATATAAATAAATCTCAGAAATATAATATGACAAACAAATAGCTCAAACTGATTTGATCAGGAGAAACTAATTTGTGGCATTGTTGTCTGGGACACAATTAAACAAGACTCGTATATCCACACTTTCGAAGAGTGGGTACTAGGACTAATTTGATCCCATTCAAATAAAGTCTACGAATCTAGTTTATTAGGCAAAGTGCCTAAAACACCTTTACTTACGATAAGACCGTAATGGAAAATACTTAAGCAATAAGTTTCTAATATACTTGAAAGAGTATTGTATTCTTTGAATGAGGACTCCTCCCAAAACACGTCAGTTTGACGGTGTGTCCGAACCGAGTAACCGAATTATGTTAGACATGATAAGGTTAATCATGAGTTGCTCTGAGCAACCATTTCCTTCAACGGATAAGCATAAACAGTGCATAACTTATTTTGAATAAGGTTCCATTAAAAATCTGTTTGACAGATATCATATTAGATATGAACGGGAAAGAAATCGGGTTTCACATTCCTGAATATTTGGGATGCTAGGCATATGTTTGGATGATACCAAACTTAAACCCAAATTGGATAAGTGCCAATTGTAGATTATCCTAGGGATACATAAGTATAGTACTTATACATCTCACAAGAGAACAATTAGATTATTGCTCACCATGCGATTTTCCTGAGAGGAATATCGATATGCAGTGGTTAGTGGGAGGATAGTAAAACTCGATGAAAATCGGAGTAATAATGTTCCAGGCACCCATTCCTTAATGGAACACAAATAGTTCATCAAGGATGAAACTATTACCAGTAATCTTTGAATACACAAGAACCACGTATGTCGGAGAGAGTCAGAAAATAACCTAGAGTATGGGTTTCTGATCTCACCTCGTAAAGATGTCAATATTTTGAGGTATACCAACTGACTACATATTAGGAAGTGATACAAGATGTCAATCTTAACCTGAGACTT
Organism: Zanthoxylum bungeanum; assembly: GCA_019454045.1. Lineage (NCBI taxonomy): Eukaryota > Viridiplantae > Streptophyta > Magnoliopsida > Sapindales > Rutaceae > Zanthoxylum > Zanthoxylum bungeanum. The sequence goes on from SKCR01032156.1 coordinate 58,182, forward strand.
GCACCGCTAATACTTACGACAATCAATATACTTTGGTTGCGGTCGTCCAGGGCTTTAACAGGTTCTGTGTACGCCTATGCTGGATATATTGAGAATCGTAGTGTGTTGGGTGTGATGTCAATACGGAAGTGTCACTCTAGTCATATGGAGTTGATGATCGCGCATGGATACAAAACTGGTACTCTAAAAAGGTTGCACCCGTCGAGATAATATGACTTGGTCATGATTATCCGATATTAAAGAGACTAGTTGCTCGTAATCCGATATATGCTTCGTACGGGGCAGACACTGTACCAGCCCCAGGCCTTGCATGTGATCATCCGATACTGGATCGAAATACACAATACTACGTATACTACGCCTGATATAGATCATTTATTCCTGTAAGGATATTTCTGGAGAATTGGGTAGGCATGGCGCTTTGCTAGAAGCCAAATTTGTCTTGTAAATCAGTATAAACGTAGTACGAGGTACTTACGTGTTCGGATATTTGGGATCTCATGGGTCGCTTCCCGAAGATTGACCGATGACGTATGACTCGCACTTTTATTAATCTGGGATTAATTAATGATGAGAGAGAAAATTAATCTGGGATTAATTGCAGAGATATTTTATCTGGGATAAAATATCAATTAAAGAGAGAGAACGATTAATTTGGAATTAATCGATAAATTAATATATTCGATTTATTAAATGAAATTGGATTTCGACGCGGAATTAAAATTAGATTTTAATTCGGGCGAACGAATTAATTTAGAATTAATTCGTTAGCGACGTGAATAGTGATTTCGCTAGCCGTAATCATTTAATTGCGTCGTAACGGAAAATTCGTTAATTTGGAATTAGCGACCCGAGCCTGAGATTGTTTGCGAGCGCATTCGCATTTCAAATTTGAGTGTGGCACGCAAGTCAAATCAAGCGTCAAATCGCTAGTCGCATCAAGCGTCAAATCACTTGTCACTTTGAGTGATGTGACTTGACAACTTGAATGATGTGAATAGTGATGGATTGGTTGTTGGCATTAATGTTTGACTTTTTGAAAGCAAATAAATTGCTAAATTTATTTGGAAATTGTAAAAAAATGTATTAGATACACTTTTTCCAAATCCATCACAACTTTTCTTCTCTCATATCTTCTCTCTTTTTCGCCCAAGGGGCTGCCATTTTTTTCTTTCTTCTGGTTCAGTGAACTGCCAAGAGTTTGAAGAAATAGGGAAGCAAAGTGCTTGGTTTTTGTGGCAAAAATCAAGAGAGCTAGCACTCTGAGAGACATGCGAAGGTGATAGGGAAGTCCACCCATAAGCCGGAATCGTTTGACGAAGCTTGGAGCTTGGATTCTTGAGCAACAATGGCCGAAAATTTCAGTGAACTGTGACAGTGGACTGCCGAGCAAAACAGTGAGCAGAATTCATTTTTGTTGCCTCTCGGGTTGCTCAACCGATCGATGTTAGTATTCCGCAACTCCCTCATTGTATTCACTTATGTTTATGCTTGTTTATTGATCCTTGGGACCTTAGTAAACTCCAACATGACCTATAGAAGCCACCCTTTATGCTTGTGTTTGGGACCATCATCATTTGGATTCAGTTGGACTTTTTGTCATGAGATGTGAACTTGTTGGGCCATTTAAACTGGGATGAGTTTGTGTCTTATGACAATTAGGCCAAAAGCTTCTAAAATACCGATGGGCTGCTTTGTGTTTGGGCCCCCTATCATTTGAAGTTGTTTAGCCACGTTATCGCAAAAGTGTAAACCTATTGGGCCTTTTTCAACTGGGACAAGTTTTCACCTCGCAATAATATGATTGAACGCTTTGAAATAATAATGGGCCAACTTGTATGAAAACCTTGATGGGCTTCGAAAGTCCAAACATGATCCAAATATGCCAGAAGCATGAGTCCGATATCCGTACTGGCTTTCATCCAGAAAGGATACGCCTTGTTACGGCATATTTGTATACTTTTGGACGCTTCTAAGTTCATCCCCATGACCACAGTTGCCGAAAGCCCAATTCGTCGTTTCAAGACAATGGCACGATTCCCATAATAGTCGATATTGTAAATTGGCGGTCTCTGTCTTTTACCGATGGAAAGGGACTGAGGTAGCCAAGGTTCACCCTTGCAGCATAGGAGAGAACGATTTTGTGTACCCCACATTGGTACATAAAATAAACCATACCCAGGACAGAAATGGACTTACCACGAGCATGGGAGAAATAAGGTCGGAAGGATATATTCTATTTTGGTAGTCACATACATCTTATATATCTCATGCATCTCATGCATATACGCATCATGTTAACCCTTGTGTCTTAAAAGCCATCATAGATATATGTTGGGTTAGAGATAAAAGAAGACTTGTCAAGAAGAGTTTAGCAAACATGATATCGGGGAAAAGGAAACCGAGGAACATAAAACTTTGTGGAAAGGATAGAAAGACCATTTGGGGGCCTTCAGCAAAAAAAATGAAAAGAAAAAAAAAAGAAAAAAAAAGAAGAAAAAAAAAGAAGAAAAAAAAGAGAAAAAAAATATTTGTTTGTTCTTAGTCCTTAATAGTTAGGCATAAGTCTGATGATGCAAATGTTTGCTTTAGGATGAAACCTTAAAAAGGATGAACTCTTGATATGCTTTTATCTGAAACTTTGAGTAGTTGATCTATGTTAGACTCGTGAGCACTTAATTATAGGTTTTTAGCAGTGAAAACCTGAGTAGTCGGCAAGGTGCCTAGTTGAAGAAATTACGGATCGATGAATGACCATTCGCTTAGATGTCCATCCTGACTTACTTGTGTTACGATATTTGGTATGGTTAGATACGAAAAAAAGTCTCTAAAGCAGAAAATATAAACCACCTATAACCGATAAGCATGAAGCTACCCATGGGCGAGTAGTAGGACCACCATGAGGAGAAATGCTACCTTAAAGGGTAGGTGTGTTTTAAAAAAAAATCATATCCTATTGAGTACGGAGAAGTATTCGCAGAGCATGATCAAGACATCTAGGTTGGTTTGACCCATCAATCCCGATTTCTGAAACGAAATCATTGAGTCGGCTTACTTAAGGATCAAGCTGTGAAAGAAACTTTGTACACACACACTTTGAGTCTGGCTTAGATCATTTATTCAAAGACATGGATTTGAGTTGCATCGAGTATTTTGAAGGATTTATGGTCTCATTACTGAGCATTCTTTGAGGATGATGAAATGTATAACTATTGGGACTATCTCGCAGCGTGTAATGGGGTATGTTGATACAGAATGCTACACCACGTAGTCCTATTGACCAAGTAAAAACAGCGGAGAGCGGAAATCTAAACCAGGTCTGGGGATGACCAGTCTACCACCCCGTAAATAAGGGACATAACGAGATCTTGGGTCATAGGACAAAAGAGAACTGAACAATCACCAGAAAAGAACCGCCAGAAGGAAATTATAAGCAGACCCAGGGGGGCGACCATAGACATTTGTGGGAAAATGACACCAAGGAGCACACGGAAGGCCTAACCCATCGGAATAGGAAATACATTCATGCATACATGCATACATGTCACATGCACATATTTTTTGTTTTGTTTTTGTTCGCGGGTTTTGAAGAAAATGAAAAAAACGGCAAAGACAAGCAGTTTCGGGAATGGATCACAGGGCCGAGGCCCACATTGTCAGCAGTTTCGGGAATGAATCCCAGGATCCAGGTCCACAGTATCAGCAGTTTTGGGGAATGAATCCCAAGGTCGAGATCCACACTATCAGTAGTTTAGGGAATGAATCTCAGGGTCGAGGCCCACATTATCGACAGTTTTGGGGAATGAATCCCAGGGTCGAGGACCATAGTATCAGCAGTTTCGGGAATGGATCATAGGGTCGAGGCCCACACTATCAGCAGTTTGGGGAATGAATCACAGGGCCGAGGCCCACATTATCGGTAGTTTCGGGAATGAATCCCAGGGTCGAGGCCTACATTATCAACAATATCGGGAATGAATCCTAGGGTCGAGGCCCTCATTATCAGCACTTTCAGGAATGAATCCCAGGGTCGAGGCCCACATCATCAGTAGTATTGGGAATTAATCACAGGGTCGAGGCCCACATTGTCAGCAATTTCGGGAATGAATCCCAAGGTTGAGGCCCACAGTGTCAGCAGTATCGGGAATGAATCCCAGGGTCGAGGCCCACATTGTTAGCAGTATCGGGAATGAATCCCATGGTCGAGGCCAACATTATCAGAAGTTTCGGGAATGAATCCCAGGATCGAGGCCCACATCATCAACAGTACTGGTAATGAATCCCAGGGTCGAGGCCAATATTATCAGCAGTTTCGGGAATGAATCCCAAGGTTGAGGCCTACAGTGTCAGCAGTATCGGGAATGAATCCCAGGGTCGAGGCCCACATTGTCAGCAGTATCGGGAATGAAACCCAGGGTCGAGGCCAACATTATCAGAAGTTTCGGGAATAAATCCCAGGATCGAGGCCCACATCATCAACAGTACTGGGAATGAATCCCAGGGTCGAGGCCCACATTATCAGCAGCATCGGGAATGAATCCTAGGGTCGAGGCCCACATTATCAGCAATTTTGAGAATGAATCCCATGGTCGAGGCCCACACTGTCAGCAGGTTCGAGAATGAATCCCAGGGTTGAGGCCCACACTCTCAACAGTTTTTGGGAATGAATCCCAGGGTCGAGGCCCACACTGTCAGTAGTTTCGAGAATGAATCCCAGGGTCGAGGCCCACACTATCAGCAGTTTCAGGAATGAATCCCAGGGTCGAGGCCCACACTGTCATCAATTTTTGGGAATGAATACCAGGGTCAAGGCCCACACTGTCAGCAGTTTCGGGAATGAATCCCAGGGTCGAGGCCCACATTGTTAGCTGTTTCAGGAATGAATCCCAGGGTCAAGGCCCACATTATCAGTAGTTTCAAGAATGAATCCCAGGGTTGAGTCCCATATTGTCAGCAGTCTTCGGGAATGAGGGCTAGCAAGCCGGGAATGGCCCTCTGGGAATGGAGCATAACCTCAGGAATGAGGACTAGCAAGCCGAGAATGGCACTCCGGGAATTAGGGGTGGCAATTTGGGTCAGGATTCATTTATTCATTCGATTCGATTCGATTCGCTTTAAAGCGAATACGGGTTTGGAAAATTGGATTCGTTTAATAAATGTGTCAATTCGATTTGATTCGTTTAATAAATGAATCGAATCCGAATTTGAGCTCTTCAATTCAATTATTCGTTTAGAATTCGTTTATTAAACGAATCATAAACGAATCGAATTCGAATCCAATTCGTTTAGTATCCGTTTAATTATATTACAAATTTACCCTAAATTTTATTTATTATATTTGTTAAATTCGCAGGGTAATTCAGTAACTTCGTATGTTTAACTGAAGTATATAAACTCAAAACTAAAACCTAAACCGAAAATCTAAACCTAACTCTCATCTCACAACTCACTCTCAAGTCTCAAGCCGGCGGCCTCTATCTCTCTCAAATCTCAATCAACAGGCAACAACTCATTTTTGTTTGTCACAACTCCTCACAGCTATCTTAACAGGTAATCTTTCTTCACCAATGCTTTTGTTTATTCATGTTTGCTTGTTTTCTCCTAGCTCATCTTTCTTCTCATCTTTAATTTGAGATGCTTATGTAATTTTCTGGTGACTATGAGCTCGGGTTTGTTTAGTAAAAATGAGGGATTACATTTGCATTCTTTTGTGTAAAAAACAGTGACCCATATCAGTGTTAAGCTTGGAAATGCTTTCTTGGGTAGGTTCGTGAAGTTTTACGATTTGGGTAATACATGGTATGTGTTTGGTAAAATGTGTGAGAGAAATTTATTTTCTTGGAATGTGTTGATTGTGCCTGATATGTAGTTAACAGAGGTTTCATTGGAAAGCCAAATGAGGCTAACTTTACAACTGCTTTCTTTTGTTTGCAGGAAATATTTTGGACACAAGCAAACCATTCATCTTGGTGCTAAAAAACTGTATCAGTTATATTTGTGTCAAAAGTTCATATTTACCAGAGACGTTTCATGGGACAGCCAAACGAGGCAAGGCCAGGCAGGGTTGAGTTTCATGAGAATCCAGCCACCTGCATATGTGAAGATTATGAAGCCAAGAAGAATAATTCAACTCATAGGAAATACATAAATGGGGATAATTTTACCGAAAAATATGATGTAGTGAATTGGAGTTTGAAATCAAATTGGAATTTGTTGTAAAGATTTTTAATCTATAAGAATGAATATGTTGTTGACTTTGTATTTAGTTTTGTATAAATGAATAAACGAATTGAATACGGATACGAATATTCGTTTATTGAACGAATATTAAATTCGATTCGATTCATTTAATTTTATTTAAACAATAAACGAATTGAATACGAATATGAATATTCATTTATTAAACGAATATTAAATTCGATTCGATTCGTTTAATTTTATTTAAACGAATAAACGAATCGAATACGAATATTCAATTAATAAACTAATCAAATTCGAATTCAGATATCAGGATTCGTTTAATAAACGAATCAAATTCGAATTTAGTGCATTATTATTGAATTCGTTTAGGATTCGTCACGAATTCGATTCATTTATTCGTTTTGACACCCCTGCCAGGAATGGAGCATAACCTCAGGAATGAGGACTAGCAAGCCGGGAATGGCACTCCGGGAATGTAGCATAACCTCGGGAATAAGGACTAGCAAGCCGGGAATGGCACTCTGGGAATGGAGCATAACCACGACGCCTCGGGAATGAGGTTAAGCATGCCGGGAATGGCGCTCCGGGAATGGAGCATAACCGCGATGCCTCAGGAATGAGGTTTAGCATGTCGGGAATGGCGCTCCGGGAATGGAGCATAACCGTGATGCCTCGGGAATGAGATTTAGCATGCCGGGAATGGCACTCCAGGAATGGAGCATAACCGTGACGCCTCGGGAATGAGGTTTAGCATGTCGAGAATGGCGCTCTGGGAATGGAGCATAACCGCGATGCCTCGGGAATGAGGTTTAGCATGCCAGGAATGGTGCTCCGGGAATGGATCATAATCACGACGCCTCGGGAATGAGGTTTAGCATGCCGGGAATGGCGCTCCAGGAATGGAGCAAGGTTCGGAAGGGGACCAAAACTATCACAACCGGGACGCCTCGGGAATGAGGTTTAGCATGCCGGGAATGACGCTCCGGGAATGGAGCAAGGTTCGGAAGGGGACCACAACTATCACAACCGCGACACCTCGAGAATGAGGTTTAGCATGCCGGGAATGGCGCTTTGGGAATTGAGCATGGTTCGGAAGGGGACCCACAACTCAAATCGGGAACAAAACCCGCAACTCAAATCGGGAACAAGACCCACAACTCAATTCGGGAACAATACCAACAACTCAAATTGGTAATAAGACCCACAACTGAAATTGGGAACAAGACCCACAATTCATCTCGGGAACAAGACCCACAACTCATATTGGGAACAAGACCCACAACTCAATTGGGAACAAGACCCACAACGCAGTTCGAGAATAAAACCTACTCGGTGGTTCGGGAACAAGACCTAGGGGTCACAGTGCCTCGCCATCAATCTCAACTCAAGTAACGGCTCAAAAATAAGCCATCTCTCATCAGTTATGGTTCAGAAATGAACCATCTTTCATCAAGTAACGGTTCAGGAATGAACTAGGGGTCAAGCACCTCGTCACTATCAACTCAGTTTAAAACGTCTCAGAACAACCGGTAAGTTCGGCAACAGCTGGTGAGCCAGGTAAGTAAAAAATGCATACATGACTTTGATAGGATTGTCACTGTCACACACTGCACAAGTCCCATCAAAGTGGGGGCGACTGTAGACACTTGCATTTTTGCATGAAAGCCTCGTATGTAGGCACTACCCGATAAGTTGCGGAAGTCGCGGGAAACAGACGTCGGAAGGGGAAATTCAAGAAATAAATACCTTGACAAATTTAACTCGCTATTTTGCCTCGAGTTTGCTCGATTAATCTCTCTTTCAAAATATTAAGCCTCGGCCCAAAACCACCGCACCCATCCAAAGCCCATTTCACCCAAGCCCAATCCAAAAATAATTAAAACATTTAAAACACATGTCACAAATTAAATTAAATCCAATTAAATTAAATTAAATCTCCTTCCTAAATTAAACAAATCTCCTTCCTAAATTAAACAAATCCTTTCCTTATAGCAAACTAATTAAATATCCCCAATTATTGCATTATCCTTATTTCCTTCTCATACAAGGAAAACCTTAACCCACTCTTATAAAAAGACACACAAACCAAATCCTTAGACCCCTAGAGCTCATATTCACGGTAAGACACAAAAATAAAACCCTAGTAATCTCTATCTCTCTCAACTTTCACTCGCGGCCTTTCCTTCACTGAACAAATCACTGAACAGCTTCATAAAACAGCCAGCCTCCATCACAAACATCAACCCATCCACGTATACACAAACACGCCTAAGGATACACACACGCATGGTCATAAGTTAACAAACCAATAAGCCACGACATCACTCACTCGGTAGCCAAATGTTCGCCGAACTCACACGCACTGACCGACCAAAAGCAGCCCATCACACAAACAAAAAAAGCGATAGCCACCGAAAACTGCAAAACCAGCCATAAAAACAGCCCCAAAACTGCACCCTTAAGTCATCGAACACAACCGCAAACTGCACCCTCAATTACCAAAAACACAGCCCCAAACTGAACCTTCAATTACCGAAAACATTCCCCAGAACAATCCCCTAAACCACCGAAAACACTGCAACCAAAATAGTCCCCAAACCGCAAAAATAGTCACCCAAAATAGCCCCAAATTACCGCAAACAGTAACCAAAAACAACGACCAGAAATAGCAGTAAAAACAGAGAAAATAGCAGCCCAAAATAGTGAAGCAACGAAGGAAAATATTGAACCAGTGAACCAGAGGAGTGGCAGAGCATTAACCCTTCCAACGGTCGCGTAACGCACTTCCAAGAGGTGACTTAAAAGGTAAGACCTGAGAGCACCCTTTTATTTACTCTCGTTCATCTTTTTCAATTATTTATTAGTATTTCTTCGCGTGCATATTGTTGGTTCATGTATGTTATTGTTGTTGGATGAATGATTTTGTGCTATCTCTCGTGGTATATCGGATGGAAACCCAGACATAAATTCCATAGCTGAATCCGAATGGACGGTAGTGCGGTCTGAACTTGGGATACAACTCCACGTACTACTTGAGAAACACACATATTTCATTTTATCTAATCTTGTGTTTATCCATGGTTCATTCGAAATAGCACGTTATCTCCATGCATGATTTAGTTATTTCTTTCGCGTTAGGAAATTAATTGTATCTCTTTAATGTTTATGTTTAGAAAATTATTATTTATTCATATTTCCGCATTTATCAACTTAATGTGTTCATGAGATTGCGTGTTTGCTTTTATTTTATTTACTTCTATGCATGCAAACTTAGATGTAGGTTTTACTCTTATGTATGCAAACTTAGATATAGGTTATCCTTGCATGTGTATGTTGCATAGACTTGGTTATATTATTGCGTGAATCCGTTCATTACAAGTGGCATAAATAAGGGACCATTCCGAACCCAACGGTTTGAGGTTTTCCCTTGCTAGGGGTGAGAGCGGCCTTAAATCATTTCCCAGTTCACACTGGGTGGCGACTCCATTATTCTCTGGTTTAGTCCCCTGTGGGCTACTCTGTACTCTCGACCGGGCCGCGAGCCTGGAACAGCGTCGTCGATTTCTGTGTTCTACAATACAGTCAATGAGGGTACTAGCAGTGTTAGCCTCTAAGACATGCTTCCAATATCTTAAACCTGATTTGTGTGTGAAATAATCAAGTAAACGTTTGTGGAATAACTTACATTTATTTGGAGAAATTTCAAAAATTTCCTTTGTAGGATGAAGCTACAAGCTTTTGTTGAGTGATTTAAGCCTTGGGTGAGTTTCCCTATCACCTCAAATGACTCTCCAAGTGCTAGCTTTGAAGAAAATTTTGAAGCAAAAATTTTCAATCCAAAGAGAGAAGGATCGGCCAAGAGGAGGGAGAAGAGAGAATAGTGAGTTGTGTGTTTCCAAAACTAGTTAGGTGTGTGTGTTAAAGAATTAAATTTATTGTAGCCAACTACTCACATCAATGTTAAGACATTTGATGTAAGTCATGGGTCCCACCTCATTTAAATTCAAAATTTAAGTTGGCTTCTCCAACACACAACTAAACTTGGGCCCGAGTTTGTTTAATTCTGAATTAAAAGAATTTGACGTCGTGACATAATTAAATCTAATTTAATTAAATAATTATGCCTAGTAAAATTATTACGATAGTCGTTTACGAATTAATTCCAAATTAATTAGTTCGCCCGAATTAAAATCCAATTTTAATTTCGTATTGAAATCTGATTTCAATTAATATATCCGATATATTATTTTAGCCCTAAATAAATAAATTAAATAAAAAAATATAATTTAACTATTAAATTTATTTTATCGATTAATTCTAAATTAATCGCGTTCTCTCTTCTATACGAATTTAATCCCAGATTAATTCTTGCCGCAAATAATCTCATATTAATTTTCTCTCTCATAATTAATCCCAGATTAATTCTATTCGAGTCAAATATCATTGGTGAATCTTTGGGAAGCGACCCAAGAGTTTCCTGGATATGTTGGTAGTAAATACGGTTATCAGACTATCCGAACTCGTGCATATCCCATACCACATTCTCACCGATTTACAAGACATGGTTGGCTTCTAGCAAAGCACTGTGCCTACCCAATTCTCCAGAAATATTCACCGAGGAATATAATATGTATCAGGCATAGTAATACTATGTAATGCGTAATATGATCCAGTATCGGATGTCACATGTTAGGCCTAGGGCTGGCACTGTGTCTGCCTCATACGAAGCATATATCGGATCCCGAGTAACTAGTCTCTGTAATCGAAAAGTCATGACCTAGTCATACTTTCCCGATAGCTGCAGCTTTTAAGAGTACTAGTTATGTATCATGTGTGACCATCATCTCCATATGACTGAAGTGATACTCTCATCTTGACATCACATCCAATACACTACGATTCTCAGTAAACCCAATATAGGCGTACACAGAACCTGTTAAAGCTCCAGATGACCAATACCAAAGTAAACTGATCGTTGCAAGTAATAGCGACGTAAGTCTCAGGTTAAAGATCACATGCACCTACCCTGATTCGGATTCCTATAGACATATAGTCATACTACCAATGTGATTCCGAGTGGGTCTATCCAGAGTGAACTGTTCTCGATCCAACGGCTAACGGAGCCTCTTATTACACTTGTATAAGTATCCAATACCTAAATATATGAGAACTAGAGATATTTAATGATTAAACCTTTCGTGGATTAATACTGTGTCATATCTTATTAATCTGATTTAACAATATGGACTTTTATCATTAATATATATCCAAGTAATCTAATTACGATAATGATAAAATAGCAATTTCTTTTTGTCACATAGTTAATTTGTAAAAAAAACACAATGTTTATTACAAATAGTGATGCTATGGGTCATAATTGTCCAACAATCTCCCACTTGGCCTATAGCCAATCACTCAAGTATCTAATACCTGAACTATATACATTCGCTCAAACTTTTGCTGAGATATAGCCTTCGTCAGCGGATCTGCAATGTTATCATCTGATGCGATCTTCTCGATCTTCACATCGCCACGATGTATGATCTCATGAATCAGATGAAATTGTCAAAGTACATGCTTAGATCGTTGATGAGACCATGGTTCCTTAACCTATGCAATAGCCCAATTATTGTCACAATACAAAGGTACGGGCTCAGCTGCTAACGGAACTACTCCTAATCCAATTAGGAATTTACGGATCCAAACAGCTTCTTTTATTGCCTCAACTGCAGCAATATATTCCGCTTCTGTTATTGAATCGGTAACAGTCTCTTCCTTGGAAGATTTCAAGCTCATTGCTTCATTGTTCAAACAAAATATATACCCTAATTGTGACTTACAGTCGTCTTTGTCGGTTTGGAAACTTGCATCGGTGAACCCAGTCATCTCCAGTTCTCATTCCCCATAGACTAAGAAAGCATCTTTAGTTCGTCTAAGATATTTAAGGATGTTCTTTACTGCAATCCAGTGACCATCACCTGGATCGTCCTGATAGCGACTGGACATGCTCAAAGTATATGAGACATCAGGTCGCGTACATGTCATGGCGTACATGATCGATCCGAATGCTGAAGCATACGGGATCCGAATCATTGCATCTCTCTTATCTTGAGTTTTAGGACATATATCCTTCGATAGAGAGACGCCATGTGATACCGGAAGCAGCCCCCTCTTGGACTGATCCATGTTGAATCTCTTCAACACTTTGTCAATGTACGAGCTCTAGGAGAGTGCCAGCAGCTTTCTAGATCTATCCCGATAGATCTTTATTCCTATAATAAAGGCTGCCTCTCCCAGGTCTTTCATGGAGAATTTTAATGAAAGCCAAGCTTTCACCGATTGTAGCATGGGAATGTCATTGCCAAGAAACAATACATTATCAACGTATAGGACAATGAATGTCAGTTTGCTCCCACTAACATTCTTATATACACAAGAATCATCTTCGTTTTGAATGAAACCATATTCTTTTATGATCTCATCAAAACGTTGGTTCCAAGAACGCGATGCTTGATTTAATCAATAAATGAATTGGTTTAACTTGCAAACCTTGTTTACATGACTTGGTACGACAAAACCATCAGGTTGGTGCATATAAACATCCTCTAAAAGGTTTCCGTTAAGGAAAGCGGTTTTGACATCCATCTGCCATATTTCATAATTGAAATATACAGCAATAGCAAGCATTATCCGAATGGATTTAATCATGGCAACAGGTGAAAAGGTTTCATCGTAATCGACACCATGTCGTTGACGATACCCTTTAGCTACAAGCATGGCTTTGTACGTTTGTATGTTGCCTTCCATGGCTGTCTTCCTTTTGAAGACCCATTTACAACCAATAGGCTTAATGCCTTCTGGTGCTTCAACCAGTGTCCAAACTTGGTTGGTATACATGGAATCCATTTCGGACTTCATGGCTTCTTTCCATAAAGCGGAGTCGATACCTTGTATGGCTTCCTCATACGTAGCCGGTTTATCTTCCTCAACAAGATTAATGTCTAAATGAGGTGAGATCAGAAACTCATACCTCTCAGGTTATTTTCTGACTCTCTCCGACTTACGCGGTTCTTGTGTATTAGAAGATTGTGGAACAGTCGCATCCCTGATGGACTATTCATGTTCCGTGAGGGGGTCGGTGCCAGGAACAGTATCACTCTGATTTTCATCGAGTTATACTTTCCTCTCACTTACCACTGCATTCATGAATTCCTTTTCTAGGAAAACCACATGGTGAGCAACCAATATGTTGTTCTCTTGTGGGTTGTAGAAGTAATATCCTTTCGTTTCCTTAGGATACCCTACAAATAGGCACTTATCTGAATTGGGTTCTAGTTTGGTACTATCCAAACGTTTAACATATGCCCAGTGATGAGTGGTAAAACTATCACTATTTCCCACTTATTTAACCTAATATTTTGTATAGTTTCTTGAGTTTTGTGAATATTTTGATGTGTTTTGTGTTATTTTGTAGATAAATAAAGTTTCAGGACATTCTGGAGGTGATTTGGGCCAAAATAGTGAAAATTGTACGAAAATGGCATTTTGGTAATTTCCCGCGTCGCGACGTCTAACATGCGCCGAACAGTGCTAACGTGCGCCGGGTCCACAAATCAGAATCTGAGAAAAGTTTGACTTTCCTAACGTGCGCCGTGCCACGTGTCACCATTATAGCCGATCTACTAACATGCGTCGTGCCACGTGTCAGCATCCTACGGTGCCGACAGTCATCATCGCCACTTGTGCCACGTGTAACTCCATGTCATTGCCACGTCATCAGCCACATCACCAGGTTGACCAAGTCAAACTGCCATCTCACCGCCATGTCATCATCAGCCAATCAGGAAGTGCCACGTGTCGCAATCCTACGGTGCCGACAGTCTCTTTCCCATGTGTCGCCACGTCAGCATCAATCATTGAGTATCTGATCCTTATCTGACACGCGGCGGATAAGAATCTCATCGACCAATCAGAAGCCGCCACGTGTCATAATAATTGAAGCCCAACCACCTCGCCACGTGTCATCTTATCAGCTTATCCAGAATCTGCAAACCGGCGAACCAGAGCGTGCCACGTCGACAAAATCTGGCGTAGCGATGCCAGAGGCCTTGGCGTCGCGACGCCAGAAGCCTACCGGGGCCTATAAATAGAGCTTCAAATTTCAGTTTTATTTGCACCACTCTCTCTCATCTCTTTGATGTAAAGAGAGAGTTTCTCTCTCTACTTTCTTTTAATTTTTAGTTTTTTAGTTTTGTAATTAATTTTAATTACGTTCTGTAATAATAGTAATTTACTTGTTTTTTACTTTTTACAGTTTTTACTATTTACCATGAGGAGGTAACTTCCCCAGCTAGGGTGAAAGGTAATTCTTTTACTATTGCTATTTAGATTAATCTCCCTTAAAAATAATATATTCACTATTTAATATTTGACTTAAAAAGGATACCGCTATATTGGTCGATTGGTAATTTAATTTTAATCTGGTTTAAACTTGACTAATAAAGGATACCGCCAGATTGGTCGGTTGGTAATTTAATTTTGATTCCGCCTTTATGGCTGGTTTATGGACAAATATTACCGCCTTAATGGCTGGTTGGACTTAATTTGACTTAATCAGGATACCGCCAGATTGGTCGGTTGGTAATATTATCACAAGTTTATATATTATTTTATGGGAGATATCTAAATTAGTAGTAGTAAAAGTAATTCCTTTTACCTTAGCATTTTATTTTATTATAATTTACTTTTCATTATTTACTTTACCGTATTCTTACTTTATGTATTTTATTTTCAAGTTTTTACTAGCCCTAGTTATATGTTATAACTAAATTAGTTATCTGGGGTTGTGATGACTTTTAATATCACCGTTTTATAAGGGATTAGATTATAGCTTGGGTAATATAAAGATTTATTTATTGAGCCTTAATCTTAATGCTTTTACATTAACTGGCCATTGATAAAATTGATCTGGTAAATTTAAAATGAACTAGACATAGGGATTTTACGTTTCAGCCTTAGACTCAATAGCCCACGATCTTCCTTGAGGATAGATAACCCTTTAATAGATTTCCTTACAGGATAGGAATATACCTGTCGGGCGGGGGTAGCCATAATTGGAACTTAAACTTAATGAATCCAGATAATTTGGTTGACATAGACATATGGTTCAATTAGGTTAAACTAGGTATTTGTGTCTGACCATCGACAAAGGCTTACACATAATTTAGTGTTCCAGGTTAATAAATCAATATATTACCCAACTTTAAGATAACCACTTCATCTTTAAAATGATATTGGAAGAAATCACAACCCAAGATAGTTTTTAATATTGAATTTTCTTAAAACCTATTTTCGACAATTTTATTTACTTGCTTTTAAATTTACAATCGTCACCATTTCAAATCAATCAATCAATCTGTTAGATACTAGTAATCATTTGACCTCATAAAATTAATAGATTAGATATTAAGTCCTCGTGGGATCGATATTTTTATACTACTTGAATGATACGTGCGCTTGCGTTGCACGTGTGTGTTTACGCCGGTCAAGTTTTTGGCGCCGTTGCCGGGGACTTATTTATCTTTTACTATTAGTTTAGGGGTTAGATACGTTACTTGTATCTAATTTCTTTTTACTTATTGTTTTTGTTTTCTTGTGTTTCAGGTTCTCAGAAACTTCATGAGACGAACTAGAAGCTTTGAACTCCGACCGTTTGACCCGTAAATTGAAAGAACCATCAGACAGTTGAGAAGGGAAAGGCGAGAAGGCCAAGAAGCTTTAGTCAACATGGAACCTGAACCTTTGAACATTGCACCACCAATTCCCATTCGAGACAGAACCATTCCGGTGGTTGACAGACTCATTTCCTGTATTGTACTTCCTCCCTTACCAGCAAATGCTTGTGACATCAAAACATGCATTCAGATGATTCGGCAGTCAGTTCAGTTCGGGGGGAATGCAACTGAAGATCCTAATTCCCACATCAGCAACTTCCTGGAAGTTTGCGGCACTTTTAATTACAACCGAGAAGCGGAAGAAGCAATGAGACTGCGAGTTTTTCCATACTCCTTGAAGGACAGAGCTAAAGCTTGGCTACATTCACTACCAGCAGGTTCTATCACAACTTGGAACACTTTAGCTACCAAATTTCTTGCAAAGTACTTTCCACCAGCCAGAACTGGAAAACTGAGGAATGACATCACATCATTTGTACAACAAGATTCATAATCCATCTGCGAAGCTTGGGAAAGGTACAAAGATTTACTCCGGAAATGTCCTCACCATGAGATTCCAAAATGGCTTCAAGTCCAAACATTCTATAATGGACTTTCTGGAATAATGAGAACCACAATCGATGCTGCTGCTGGAGGAGCCTTGATGGCAAAAGGAGAAGATCAAGCCTGGGACCTAATCGAAGAAATGGCCAACAACAATTCTTTATGGCCAACAGAAAGGAGCATGATCCAAAGAATTGCAGGAATTTATGAAAGTGGAGCCAATACAGCAGTCAACGCCAAGCTAGATCAGATACGCAAATTTATGGAGACTATTACCAATGGATCCACAAGTTCACCATATGGAGGAGCACCAAAGTCAAACCAACTTGAAGAAACGGTGAATTTTGTCAACAATTTCAACAGACAGTGGAACAATCCTTATTCCAACACATACAACCCAGGGTGGAGGAATCATCCTAATTTATCATAGAGCAACAATTCAGGCCAACAGCAGAACTATCCACCACCTGAATTCCAGCAACGGAACAAAAGCCAGGAGCAGACAAATGAACCAGGAATAACAGAAGTGTTGACCCACTTGAAAAAGATAGAAGCAAAACACGACTCTCAAGCAGCAAGATGTGATGTTATGTTTTAATCCCAAGCAGCATTAATTCAAAGTCAATCTGCTTCTATTAAAGCACTGGGGAATCAAATGGGACAACTGGCAAATGCTCAGAGTTACAAACCGCCAGGTACCCTTCCTAGGAACACAGAGCCAAATCCAAGGAACATGGGGAATGAGCAATGTCATGCCATCATGTTAAAAAGTGGTACTAAAATCAACAAAAATGTTGGAGCCAAAACAGCGGCTGAGGAAGTTCCAAAAGAAACAAAGCAACAGATGGAGGAAAAAGAAGCAAAGGAAAAAGAAAAGATCATTCCACCTCCACATTTTCCTCAGCGTCTTCAGAAGAACAAATTGGACAAGAAGTTTTCTCGGTTCCTGGAGATCTTCAAAAAGCTGCATATCAACATTCCATTTGCAGAAGCGTTGGAACAAATGCCCACCTATGCCAAATTCATGAAAGATATTCTTTCACGAAAATGGAGATTGGGAGATTACGAGACAGTAGCATTAACAGAAGAATGCAGTGCCATCATTCAGAGGAAACTTCCCCCGAAGTTGAAAGATCCTGGCAGTTTCAATGTTCCTTGCGTCATAGGAGAACTTAACTTTGGTAAGGCTTTGTGTGATTTAGGTGCGAGTGTTAACTTGATGTCTTTTTCTATTTTCAGGAAATTACAGATTGGAGAAACAATGCCAACTTCAGTCTCACTACAACTTGCTGATAGAACGCTCGTATTTCCGAGAGGTGTAGTTGAAGATGTTCTGGTCAAGGTTGAAAAATTCATTTTCCCAGCAGATTTTATTGTCCATGATATGGAGGAAGACGCAGACGTGCCAATCATCCTTGGGAGACCATTCTTGGCTACAGGTCGAACCATTATTGATGTACAAAAAGGAGAATTAACCATGAGGGTACATGACCAAGAAGTAACATTCAATGTTTTCAAGGCCATGAATTTCCCAGATGATGAAAAGAAGGAGGAATGTTTCAAACTCGATGTGATACACAGTACCATTCAGAACTCCAATGCAATGCAAAGTTCTACTGATTAACTTAAAACATGTCAATTGCCTGTGGAGCCTAAAGATAAAGCGTCTTTTGTACTGAAGGAGCCAATTCTTGCACTACAAGCAACAGAAGAGAAAAAGTTTCACCAGCTCAAAGAATTGGAGGAATTTCACAATCAGCCTTTTGATGATGCCAAATTGTACAAAGAAAAGGGCAAGAAGAGACATGATGAGAAGTTAGTGCGCTTACAACTGGAACCAGGGCAGAAGGTACTGTTAAACAAATCAAGGGTGAAATTCTTCCCATGGAAGCCAAAATCACGGTGGTCAGGTCCATTTGTGATCACCAAAGTTTTACCAAATAGAGCCGTTGAGATACATGATCCTGACGCTAACAAAACTTTCAAGGTTAAAAACAAACGTGTCAAGCACTACTGGGGAGAATCATTTGAGCGACAAAAAGAAAGTGTTACACTTTCAGATCCAGCTTAACATTCGAGAAGTCAAGTCTGACTGACGACTTTAAACTTAGCGCTCCCAGGGAGGCAACCCATGCAATTTGTGTATATATTGTGATTTGGTGTGATTTAATTTTGTGTGTTTAGTTTTTGCAGATTAAGTCATTTCAAGATGGAAGAAGCTCTCGCAAATCTTCACAAGCAATTTCCTTCTCTCCCTAAAAAATCTCTAATGAAAGTTTACAAAGCTCGCTTGGAACGGATGAGACTACTAACAATTCATAGTGTTCCTAATGATATTCATTGGGTAATTAAAGCACGGGTCCAATTGGCAGGTGAGTCTTCTGACTCTTTTATTTCACATCTGCCTAGTTTTGGAAGAAGCACCTATACAAAGAAACGTAGAGCTAAACAAATGGGTGTTTGTTACAAATGTGCCCGATGGAATTGCAATACTCGTTGTCGTTCTTTAGGAATGGTGTCTGATAATCGCGAAGACAAAATTAAATTCATTAGGGATGGCTTGAGTATGGAGTCTTTAGATGATATATCTTCAACTCTTGAGACGCATCCCAGTGGATATGTTCACATAGCCTTTCGCAAATTACATACACAATTTCAAAAAGAAAGACAACAGTTAAGTCTCGGGAATCTGACTCAAAAAGACCCTATTTGCCAATTTATAAGAAAATTGGATGGGAAGCTTGTCCCTGACGCATAGACATCAACCAAGCTGCTACTTTTCTTGTAAATATTATATCTCTTTATCTTTTCCTAATAATTGTAATTTGTTTTCTTATTTTCTTTTATTTTCTCCGACAGGATCCAGACCTTTTTGACTATCACGATTTGTTTAACTAATAATTTTCATTTGGCAGGTACTAGTGCTATTATTTTACTCACCCTTTTCAGGTATTATAAATTCAACTCATCATTGCACTTTTGAAGACATCCAGAGTAAAACATGGAAGCCACTTCAAGAAGACGAGTTGAAAACATCTATGTTTTTTGCGGTAGTAGTGTTGGAACTAAGCCACAATACGTAGAAGCAGCACAAGAATTGGATCGAGTTTTAGCTGCAAGGAATATGCACTTAATATATGGCGGAGGAAATCTCGGACTTATTGGGATCGTTTCAAAGGCTGTACAGGAAGGAGGCAGTCATGTTTTGGGAATCATCCCAAAACCCTTGGCAGAGGCAAATCTTATTGGATCATCAAACGGAGAGGAACTGATCGTGCCAGGTATGTCTGAACGACTGGTAGAAATGATTAACCATGCTGATGCTTTTATCGCTTTGCCAGGTGGCTTGGGTATTGGAGGAAATTTTTATAATTCTATCATGGGCGAACCTGAACATACACCAGAAATCGCTTGGACTGCTCAACGTTGATGGATTTTATGATTTTCTTTGTGTGTTTCTTGATGATGCTCGGAGAAATGGGTTCGTGTCAAAACCTTTGAAAGAACTTCTCTTTACTGCCAGAACTGCTCCGGATCTAATAGACCAACTCATAGCCTATGAGCCACAAGTTGACCCTATCCTTTCAAAGATAAATTGGTCCGAGGACGATCGTGGTAAGAGGCGTCGGATTAATCTGGATCTTAACCTTTAATTTCCTTTAGATTTCAGCTAATCAGGTACGACCTTCTTAACTCTCCTTTTACTGTTTAAGACATTGGGGACAATGTCTCATTTAGGTTTGGGGGAGGGAATTAGTTGACCAGTACCTTGTTTTTAGTTTGTATGTTATTTTTAGTCCTAAATTTTTTGAAAAATACAAAAAAATTGAAAATTTTTCAAAAATTACAAAAATATTTTGCGTTTTTGTGTTTTTATTTTGACTAAAAGGTGAAATTGGTAAGAGATAGCTGAGTAAGGAGTTTCCACTCCTGAGACGTATCTCAAGCCTATTTTCGAAACAAGTTAATTTTTGTTTATTTCATTTTGAATTATTTAATTTTTGAATTCTCCATAATACTGACTAAAAGGAATCTTCATATGTTCAGTTAGCAGATATTATCAACATATATAGTAACATACGGACATGAGCTAAAATTGAAAAGTTTGTAATATTCAATGCTCTAGTTTAATTGGAGGAAACATCTCAAAAAAGCAATGGAGTAAAAAAAAAAACATCTGAGATCCGAGTTATTAAGTTTGTAAGGGTGTTTTAACACCTAGTGCCCTAAAGCCAACTGGTTTGGGAGTCACTGGCCCAAAGCTCGTTACATGGATCGAAGATGCTGCAAAAATATATATATCTGAAGTCTGAGTAATTAAGTACGTAGGGGTGTCTTAACACCTGGTGCCCTAAAGCCAACTGGTTTGGGAGTCACCGACCCAACACTCGCTACATAGACGGAAGATATTGTATATAAATAAAAAATAGAGAAAAATCAAAGAAAAAATCAGAAAATTGAGAAAAATTATTCCATTGCTACAAAAAGGTGTGAAATCTGATAGAACTTTAGGACAAAAATATTACTCTCTTATCAACTGCACTTATGACTGTTGTGGGCAAAAATGAGTTGATTAATATTTTGTCGGCTGTGTATATGGAGAATGGTAAATATAATCGGAGAATTTACTTATTCAGTAATTTAGAATAAAACAAAACAACTAGTAACTTGGAGTAGAAGTTTCACATGATTAGTCACTAACATCTTTATTCTCTTTTCGCTTGTCTTTTTTGCTTTTGTGTGCATTAGTTTTACTACCTTTTTACTTTTGTAAAATGTTTGTGGGTATCATTGCTGTAAACCCTCACGAGACTACAACTCCTCCACTAGGGACACCTAGGGGCTTAAAGGCTTGTTGCATATGCTAAATGTAACTGTGATCCCTACGAAAGTGGCTTAGTTAATTTATTTATGTTATTTTATGTTTCGCTCGAGGACTAGCAAAATGTTAGGTTTGGGGGTGTGATGAGTGGTAAAACTATCATTATTTCCCACTTAATTAACCTAATATTTTGTATAGTTTCTTGAGTTTTGTAAATATTTTGATGTGTTTTGTGTTATTTTGTAGATAAATAAAGTTTCAGGACATTCTGGAGGTGATTTGGGCTAAAACAGTGAAAATTGGACGAAAAGGGCATTTTGGTAATTTCACGCGTCGCGACGCCAAGAACTTCAGCGTCGCGACGTCTAACATGCGCCGAACAGTGCTAACGTGCGCCGGGTCCACAAATCAGAATCTGAGAAAAGTTTGACTTTCCTAACGTGCGCTGTGCCACGTGTCACCATCACAGCCGATTTACTAACATGCGCCGTGCCACGTGTCAGCATCCTACGGTGCCGACAATCATCATCGCCACGTGTGCCACGTGTAACTCCATGTCATTGCCACGTCATCAGCCACATCACCAGGTTGACCAAGTCAAACTGCCACCTCACCGCCACGTCATCATCAGCCAATCAGGAAGTGCCACGTGTCGCAATCCTACGGTACCGACAGTCTCTTTCCCATGTGTCGCCACGTTGTAGACAACAGGACCTGGGCGATGCTGTTCTAGGCTCGCGGCACTAGTTGGGAAGTACGAAATAACATGGAGTCGCCACCCGGTGTGAACCGGGACAAAGATTTAAGGCCGCACTCACCCCTCGCAAGGGAAGACCTCAAACCGTTGGGTTCGGAATGGTCCCTTACTCATGTCACTTGTAATGAAAGGATTTATGTAATAATTTAATCAAGCTTAAGTAACACTTATTTCCAAGAGTATCATGCTTCTAAATTCTCATATGCAAAATAAAACTTATGCACACATTTCACATATATCTCACATCTAAAATCGCATGCTTAACATATATCAAAATAGCAACAAACATACAACTTTATTTGCATATTACATTCAAGAAAACACAAGCACACATATTAACCATACAAACATACATATGGGCACTTTTCCAAGTGGTACGTGGAATTGTATCCCAAGTACAGACCGCACTACCGTCCATTCGGAATCGGCTACGGAATTTACGTCTGAGTTTCCATCCGATATACCACAAGAAATAATACTCAAATGTTATCACGACACAAGCATATGAATTGTAATTCATTAACATAGTTGTATTCATACATGTGGGGATAGCTACTAGGAAAACTATGCATGAAATCTAATGAAGATGACTCGATTCAGTGGGTGCGCGTTCGTGTAGCGTTCGCAAACGCGTTCGAACTGTAAACAGAAGGTTCGCGTTCGTGTAGCATCCGAGAACGCGTTCGAACGGAAATGAAACAGAATGCTCACGTTCGTATAGCGTTTGTTAACGCGTTCGAACGGAAATGAAACAGAATGCCTATATTCGTATGGCGTTCGTGAACGCGTTCGAACATGAGGGAGACCTGATGCATGACAAGGCAAAATACATGCGCGTTCGAGTTGCGTTCGTAAACGTGTTCGAACGGGAACAGACCTGATGCATGAAATGGGATGCAATACATAAACGACAAAACTAAAGGGGGCGCGGCGAAGTACTACCGTAAAGGTGGCCTTTTGGGGCTCTTGATCTCTCAAAGAGAGGACCTTTAGACCAACATACTAAGCCCATGCGCTCGACTGAATCATACATACAGAGAATGAAAAGCAATAATATTAAACATAGTGTGCCCGATTGAACGTATCTTGTATCCAACCGAACACACATCAACCGGCGCGGCAAAGCCTCGTGGTAACGGGCTTTAGCCCATCCCCATAGGGGATCTCACATCGCACTTACTAAGCCCATGCGCTCGGTTGAATCATGCATACGAAAATAAAGACAATCATATCAAACTAAGTATGTCCGATTGAACGTATTTCGCATTCAACCGAACACACATCAATCGGTGCGGCAAAGCATCGTGGTGAAGGATTTTAACCCTCCAATTAGGGAACCTTTCATCGCACTTACTAAGCCCATGCACTCGATCGTATCATGAGATTAAACAACATGCAGAATTTAAATGACAAGAATTAAATAAACCAAAGCAACTCAAAATAAGAGGAGGTGCCGTTTTACTCAAGTGGTACGTGGAGTTGTGTCCCAAGTACAGACCGCACTACCGTCCATTCGGATTCGGCTACGGAATTTACGTCTGGGTTTCCATCCTATATACCACAAGAGACGACACTCTTCCATTCATCCAATACCCACAACACGCATCACACACACAACAAATGCCACAAATACAGAAAATATAATCAAAATAAATGACCAGAAATTAAATACGAGTAAGTGTGATAGATACCCTCAGGTCTAACCTTTTAAGCTGTCTCTCGGACTCGCGTTCCACGAAGATCGAAAGGGGGGGAAAGCTCCGCAACTTTTCTGGTTCACTGGTTTGCCTCTTCCTTCGCTGTTCGGCCACTCAAGCTACTGTTCCGACTCCGTTTTACTGTCGTTTCCTTGTGGTTTTGCTGTCGTTCCTTCTGTGTGTTCTGCTTACTGTTGGTGGACTGTTTTGATGTTCTTTTTGGTGTGGTTTTGTATGGTTATTTCAAGGATGGTACGTGTCTTTTATGTCACTGTTTTGAGGGATTTTAAGGACTGTTTTGGTGTGGTTTAGGCTGCTGTGTTTTGTGTGTATAAGCTAGAGAGAGTGGAGAGAAATTCTTGTTGTTTCTTGCTTACAATGGGCGTCAATGGGAAGGCTTATTTTTCTTGTGTATATCCGTGAACTAGAGGAGAGGAAGAGGCTTGGGCGTGACTTAGGTTGTGTGAAGGGAGAGAATGGCTTTGGTTAGGGGTTGTTTATATAGAGAAGGGTTAGGGCTTCACCTTGTCTCACAAGGAAGAGATTTGGTGCATTCAATAAGGATATGATTTAGTGCTAGGTAAGGAAAGCAATGGATTTGATTGGGGGACATGTCTTGGCTAGATTAGGAATATAATATATTTGATTGGTTAGGATTAGACATTTAATTTGTTAGATTAGGAAGTCAATATTTTTAATTTGTTATGATTGATTTTAATTAGGTATATCATCTTTTTAGTTTTAGTATATAATATATTTGATTTACTTAAGTTAGGCAAGATTTTATTTTATGTTTTATTTAATTGGTAAATGATTTAAATATTTTATTTAATGTTTAATATTTATTTATTTAATTTGGGATGTGTTTTATGGGCTTTGGGGGCCAAATGGGCTGGGGTGTGAGGCTAGCAGCAAAACCAGAATTACCAGCTCCGTTCGAACGCCTCCTCGCACGCGGCACGAACGTCCGCAATCTGCACGAGGTTCGAACGAGAGGAACGAACGCAGCACCAACGAAGACAGTGAACTTGTGGAATGAACTTGATGACATACTTATTCCGAATTTCCCATTCCGACCTCCGTTTCCCGCAATATCCTTAGCTAAAAAGGTAGTGCCTCCAATTGAGACTCATCATCGGGTTTCACATGTGAAAATGCAATGCCTACAGTCGCCCCCACTTTGATGGGACTTGTGCAGTGTGTGACTTTGAACAATCCTATCAAAGTTATGCAATGCATTTTTACTTACCTGGCTCGCCAGCTGCCACTTGACTTACCATGTGTTGAGTTGATTTGTGTGGTGAGGTGCTGCGACCCCTGGTTCATTCCCGAACCGTGTTGTGATGTGGTCCATTCCCGAACCGTGCTTCCATTCTTGGAGTGCCATTCCCGGCTTGTTCATTCTCGAACTGTGTTAAGATGAGGCTTTATTCCTCCCGAGCTTTATTCCCGAACTGCTGAGGTGAGGCTTTATTCCTCCGAGCTTTGTTGCCGAACTGTGTTGAGATGAGGCTTTATTTCCGTACTGAGCTGAATGCAGGCTTTCTTCCTGAATTGTACTGAATGTGGGCTTTATTCCCGAGTTTACTGGACGTAGGCTTTCTTCCTGAATTGTATTGAATGTGGGCTTTATTCCCGAACTGCACTGAGCGTGGGCTTTATTCCCGAACTGTGTAGATGAGGCTTTATTCCTCGAGCTTTATTTCCGAATTGTTGAGATAAGGCTTTATTCCTCCGAGCTTTGTTCCCGAACTGTGTTGAGATGAGGCTTTATTCCTCCGAGCTTTGTTCCCGAACTGTTGAGATGAGGCTTTATTCCTCCCGAGCTTTGTTCCCGAACTGTGTTGACATGAGGCTTTCTTCCCCTTGAGCTTTGTTCTCAAACTATACTGACATGAGGCTTTATTCCTCCCGAGCTTTGTTCTCTGATCTGAGCTGACTGTGTGGCTTTGTTCTTGAACTGTATTGAATGCAGGCCTTCTTCATGAACTGAACTGAATGTAGGCTTTCTTCCTGAACTGCACTGAGTGTAGGCTTTCTTCCTGAACTGCACTGAGTATGGGCTTTATTCCCGAAGTGAACTGGCATGAGGCTTTCTTCCCCTTGAGCTTTGTTCTCAAATTATACTGACATGAGGCTTTCTTCCCCTTAAGCTTTGTTCTCAAACTATACTGTCATGAGGCTTTCTTCCCCTTGAGCTTTGTTCTCAAACTATACTGACATGAGGTTTTTATTCCCTTGGGCTTTGTTCCCTGACTGTGTTAACTGTGGGCTTTGTCCCCGAACTGTTATTGTAAGTTGTTCATTCCTGAACTGTTATCGTGAGGTGGTTCATTCCCGACCGTGCTTCCATTCTTGGAGTGCCATTCCGGCTTGTTCATTCTTGAACTGTCCATTCTCGGACTATATCTCCATTCTCGGAGTGCCATTCTCGGCAGAACTGATCTGATGTAATGTGGACCTCGACCCTGGGACTCATTCCCAAACTGTGTTTGATGTGGGCCTCGACCCTGGGACTCATCCCAAAACTGATGTTGAAGTGGGCCTCGGCCCCAACTACTACTGACATGGGCCTCGCCCCTAGATTGATGCTGATGTGGGTCTCGACCCTCGGATTTATTCCAAAATTCTGCTGACGTGGGCCTCGACCTTGGGATTCATTCCCTGGATTCATTCCAAAATTCTGCTGATGTGGGCCTCGGCCCTGGGATGATTTGGGCTTCGCCCTAAACTGATATTGATATGGGCCTCGTCCCCAGACTGATACAGCTGATATGAGCCTCGCCCTAAGGCTGATACTGATACGGGCCTCGCCCCCAAACTGATACAGTACTGTCGATGGTCCTGATTGGTTTGTCTTTTGACGCTTTCTTTTTTCTTTTGAAACCTGTTATTACAAAACAGAACAAACAAAAAAAGATGCAAATATGTTACGTGTATGCATGCATGCGTGAATGAGTTTCCTATCTCGTTGGGTTAGGTCTTCCGTCGATTCCATTGATGACCATTCTTCTCTTAGGGAAAGTACCATTTCCACCTGTCTACCCTGATTTGTTCCAGGAACCCGTTTCTTTCCAAGTCTAACAGTCCCACTGTCTCCATTTCCCAATTCCTGAATGGCTAACTTATCTTTTCTCCTTGCTTCTTTTGAGGATTCCCTACGCTTTGAGCATCACATTACCAAGATTGAACACACTCATGTTGCAAGTTTGAAAGTAATAGTCTTAGGCAGATAAATAAAATGGTCGCCTTTATTATTGTTGAGGAAACGTTCGAACAGGTAAACAAAATCAATGTCTTTATTAAAAGTGCAAGATAAACTAGGAGAAACAACAGTGCCCTCTTCTTCAGCCCATGGTTCTTCACAATTGTTATCCCTTATTCTTATGAAGCTGAGTGGTTGAGAGTTTGGAGGACAAGGGTTTCGGGTAGGCCAGAGTTGATCATGTAGTTGGGTAGGGGATTTCTGTGTGCGTGGGTTGTTCTTTCTCTGGGTCGGGTATTGTATGGGCATCGATGAGGTTTTGGATTTCATGTCTGAGGCGGGCGCGCAGTTGTCGGTGTCATGGCCTTTTTATTGGTGGAAGTGACAGTATAAGTTTAAGTTCATGTGAGGTGGCACAGGATTTGGAATGGGCCTAGGTTCCAAAGGTTTTAAGAGTCCTTGCGCCTTCAGCTTTTCGAATACCTTTGAAATAGGCTTACCAAGGTTAGAAAATCGTCTGTTCTTAATGGCAGTGACCTCAGCAGTAGCAGGCATAGTTCCTGAATGTCCCCTAATATTCCTTCTGTTCTGTCCATAAAACTTTCTGTTCTCGGCTTCCTCCTCCTCAATATCCATAACTGTCTCCCTCAGCTGTCGAAAATCAGTAATCATCGAAGTCATCCTCCTCAACTTCCCATAGATTGAGGGTTTGGTGCCCTTGATAATCATTTTAATCTGGTCCTTCTCCGAGGGCCGGTCTGCATCTTCAGAAGCTGGCTCCTCCAGCGGTCCACATACTCTTTGAAATTCCTCCAGTTTCTGCTTGGTATTCTCCAAGTCGCGGAGCGACAATTCAATCTCCAGGTCCGTGACATACTGTTTTAGAAAGGTGTCTGCCAATTCCCTCCAATCTTCCTTAACTTTCTTCTCCAAACTGTGGTACCATACTACGGGTGCCCCC
Organism: Zanthoxylum bungeanum; assembly: GCA_019454045.1. NCBI lineage: Eukaryota > Viridiplantae > Streptophyta > Magnoliopsida > Sapindales > Rutaceae > Zanthoxylum > Zanthoxylum bungeanum. Next base: position 86,102 of record SKCR01032156.1, read on the forward strand.
TCGAGTGACATCCCAAACATTTTCTGTACCTGGCGCTGAGACAAGCCAACTGAACTCATAACAGACACATACTGACGGAGATGCACCCTCGGATCTCCATTCCCATTGAACTTAGCCAAATCCGGCATCTTAAACTGCGCTGGCAACTGCTCCTCAAACTTCATTGTCTCATAATCTAGCAAATCTTCATTCTTACCCCTCATCTTGCGGGTAACGGATTCAACCTGGTCCCTGAGTTTCTGTATCTCGGCTTGAGACCCAATCACTCTGTATGTTGCATACTCTGCCATATCATCATCAAAAGCGGGGATATCATCCCCCAACCCATTCGGAGGCTCCTCGCGCCTTACATTCTCAGAATTTCCCCCAGCACGGGGCACAGCCATATTTGTCATGGCAGTAGTCAAGGCTTGCAACTGTTCAGTGACCTTGGCGAGACCGTTTTCCAACTGATCCATACGGGACACCTCAATATCTGATTCACTCATGTCTGTTCCCAGTATTTTGAGTGAGTCTTCCCTTTTTTGTAACCCAACGGGAATCTATGATGGCTTTCAGAACACAAGGGTTAACATGATGTATGTATGCATGATGTGCATAAGAGGCATATAACATATAAATCATACTAAGTCAATAAAATTTTCAAACAAGTCGGCCCATTATCATTTTAGGAGCTTTTGGGCTGACTGTCATAAGAGTGAACACGTCCCAGTTTAAATGGCCCAACAAGTTCATATCTTATGGCAAGGAGCCCAACTAAATCTAAATGATAATACTCCGAACACAAGCACAAGGTGGCCCATCAACACTTAGACGCCTTTGGCCCAATAGTCATGGGATACATTCTTGTCCCAGTTTAAATGGCCCAACAAGTCCATATCCCATGACAAATGGTCCAAATGGATCCAAACGATAATGTTCCCAACACAAGCATAGGAGGGAGATAATATAACATAATAATTTTCACATAATGGCCCATCAACATTTCAGAAGCCTTGGGCCTAATAGTCATACAATACGAACTTGCCCCAGTTTAAATGGCCCAGCAAGCCCGCATTTCTGATAATAGTCAACTGCATCAAATGAGGATGGTCCATAAGCACATTCTCAAGGAAATAATTGTTACTTTAACCATACAAACCGGTCTATGGGTGGATTTGCAAGAGTATGGACAAAGGCTTTCACCGGCGAAGGATAGCCCACAACTAGGTCTCCCCACTCAAGGGTTCAGGCGACCAAGTGAGCGTATCCCTTTTTTATACACTAAGGTACGTGCCAATGAGCTATGGTGTGTGACGGACTGTCAAATGGATTTCCCGTTGTAGATTCCCCAGAGGGAAGGTGGAGCGAGGCTCACTTAAATACCCAAGCCTCTTAGGCTCTTATCGCTTGGTGTCAGGAATAAACAACGAGTCCTCCAAATTAGTCCATCACAAAGGCTACGAGTAGATGGTCATGTAGGTATCCTCACAGCTTTTCCTTCTAGAAAGGTAGTGAGTGAAGGAAGACACCAAACAATACCTAGCCTCAAGTGCCCTTGATTAAACCCTCACTTATCCACTATAGACATGGCCAATTAAAACATAAATCCACTCATTACAAGACAATATTTCGGGGCCAATTCTCATATCCCCAGTGGAGTCGCCAGACTGTAGACAACAGGACCTGGGCGACGCTGTTCTAGGCTCGCGGCACTAGTTGGAAGTACGAAATAACATGGAGTCGCCACCCGGTGTGAACCGGGATAAAGATTTAAGGCCGCACTCACCCCTCGCAAGGGAAGACCTCAAACCGTTGGGTTCGGAATGGTCCCTTACTCATGTCACTTGTAATGAAATGATTTATGTAATAATTTAATCAAGCTTAAGTAACACTTATTTCCAAGAGTATCATGCTTCTAAATTCTCATATGCAAAATAAAACTTATGCACACATTTCACATATATCTCACATCTAAAATCGCATGCTTAACATATATCAAAATAGCAACAAACATACAACTTTATTGCATATTACATTCAAGAAAACACAAGCACACATATTAACCATACAAACATACATATGGGCACTTTTCCAAGTGGTACGTGGAATTGTATCCCAAGTACAGACCGCACTACCGTCCATTCGGAATCGGCTACGGAATTTACGTCTGAGTTTCCATCCGATATACCACAAGAAATAATACTCAAATGTTATCACGACACAAGCATATGAATTGTAATTCATTAACATAGTTGTATTCATACATGTGGGGATAGCTACTAGGAAAACTATGCATGAAATCTAATGAAGATGACTCGATTCAGTGGGTGCGCGTTCGTGTAGCGTTCGTAAACGCGTTCGAACGGTAAACAGAAGGTTCGCGTTCGTGTAGCGTCCGAGAACGCGTTCGAACGGAAATGAAACAGAATGCTCACATTCGTATAGCGTTTGTTAACGCGTTCGAACGGAAATGAAACAGAATGCCTACGTTCGTATGGCGTTCGTGAACGCGTTCGAACATGAGGGAGACCTGATGCATGACAAGGCAAAATACATGCGCGTTCAAGTTGCGTTCGTAAACGCGTTCGAACGGGAACAGACCTGATGCATGAAATGGGATGCAATACATAAACGACAAAACTAAAGGGGGCGCGGCGAAGTACTGCCGTAAAGGTGGCCTTTTGGGGCTCTTGATCTCTCAAAGAGAGGACCTTTAGACCAACATACTAAGCCCATGCGCTCGACTGAATCATACATACAGAGAATGAAAAGCAATAATATTAAACATAGTGTGCCCGATTGAACGTATCTTGTATCCAACCGAACACACATCAACCGGCGCGGCAAAGCCTCGTGGTAACGGGCTTTAGCCCATCCCCATAGGGGATCACATCGCACTTACTAAGCCCATGCGCTCGGTTGAATCATGCATACGAAAATAAAGACAATCATATCAAACTAAGTATGTCCGATTGAACGTATTTCACATTCAACCGAACACACATCAATCGGTGCGGCAAAGCATCGTGGTGAAGGATTTTAACCCTCCAATTAGGGAACCTTTCATCGCACTTACTAAGCCCATGCACTCGATCGTATCATGAGATTAAACAACATGCAGAATTTAAATGACAAGAATTAAATAAACCAAAGCAACTCAAAACAAGAGGAGGTGCCGTTTTACTCAAGTGGTACGTGGAGTTGTGTCCCAAGTACAGACCGCACTACTGTCCATTCGGATTCGGCTACGGAATTTACGTCTGGGTTTCCATCCTATATACCACAAGAGACGACACTCTTCCATTCATCCAATACCCACAACACGCATCACACACACAACAAATGCCACAAATACAGAAAATATAATCAAAATAAATGACCAGAAATTAAATACGAGTAAGTGTGATAGATACCCTCAGGTCTAACCTTTTAAGCTGTCTCTCGGACTCGCGTTCCACGAAGATCGAAAGGGGGGGAAAGCTCCGCAACTTTTCTGGTTCACTGGTTTGCCTTTTCCTTCGCTGTTCGGCCACTCAAGCTACTGTTCTGACTCCGTTTTGCTGCCGTTTCCTTGTGGTTTTGCTGCCGTTCCCTCTGTGTTTTCTGCTTACTGTTGGTGGACTGTTTTGATGTTCTTTTTGGTGTGGTTTTGTATGGTTATTTCAAGGATGGTACGTGTCTTTTATGTCACTGTTTTGAGGGATTTTAAGGACTGTTTTGGTGTGGTTTAGGCTGCTGTGTTTTGTGTGTATAAGTTAGAGAGATTGGGGAGAAATTCTTGTTGTTTCTTGTTTACAATGGGCGTCAATGGGAAGGCTTATTTTTCTTGTGTATATCCGTGAACTAGAGGAGAGGAATAGGCTTGGGCGTGACTTAGGTTGTGTGAAGGGAGAGATGGCTTGGTTAGGGGTTGTTTATATAGAGAATGGTTAGGGCTTCACCTTGTCTCACAAGGAAGAGATTTGGTGCATTCAATAAGGATATGATTTAGTGCTAGGTAAGGAAAGCAATGGATTTGATTGGGGGACATGTCTTGGCTAGATTAGGAATACAATATATTTGATTGGTTAGGATTAGACATTTAATTTGTTAGATTAGGAAGTCAATATTTTTAATTTGTTATGATTGATTTTAATTAGGTATATCATCTTTTTAGTTTTAGTATATAATATATTTGATTTATTTAAGTTAGGCAAGATTTTATTTTATGTTTTATTTAATTGGTAAATGATTTAAATATTTTATTTAATGTTTAATATTTATTTATTTAATTTGGGATGTGTTTTATGGGCTTTGGGGGGCCAAATGGGCTGGGGTGTGAGGCTAGCAGCAAAACCAGAATTACCGGCTCCGTTCGAACGCCTCCTCGCACGCGGCACGAACGTCCGCAATCTGCATGAGGTTCGAACGGAGGAACGAACGCAGCACCAACGAAGACAGTGAACTTGTGGAATGAACTTGATGACATAATTATTCCGAATTTCCCCTTCCGACCTCCGTTTCCCGCAATATCCTTAGCTAAAAAGGTAGTGCCTCCAATTGAGACTCATCATCGGGTTTCACATGCGAAAATGCAATGCCTACACACGTCAGCATCAATCATTGAGTATCTAATCCTTATCTGACACGCGGCGGATAAGAATCTCATCGACCAATCAGAAGCCGCCACGTGTCACAATAATTGAATCCCAACCACCTCGCCACGTGTCATCTTATCAGCTTATCCAGAATCTACAAACCGGCGAACCAGAGCGTGCCACGTCGACAAAATCTGGCGTAGCCACGCTGGAAGCCTACCGGGGCCTATAAATAGAGCTTCAAAATTTCAGTTTTAGTTGCACCACTCTCTCTCATCTCTGTGATGTAAGGAGAGAGTTTCTCTCTCTACTTTCTTTTAATTTTTAGTTTTTTAGTTTTTTAGTTTTGTAATTAATTTTAATTACGTTCTGTAATAATAGTAATTTACTTGTTTTTTACTTTTTACAGTTTTTACTATTTACCATGAGGAGGTAACTTCCCCAGCTAGGGTGAAAGGTAATTCTTTTACTATTGCTATTTAGATTAATCTCCCTTAAAAATAATATATTCACTATTTAAAATTTGACTTAAAAAGGATACCGCTATATTGGTCGGTTGGTAATTTAATTTTAATCTGGTTTAAACCTGACTAATCAAGGATACCGCCAGATTGGTCGGTTGGTAATTTAATTTTGATTCCGACTTTATGGCTGGTTTATGGACAAATATTACCGCCTTAATGAGGTTAGATTATAGCTTGGGTAATATAAAGATTTATTTATTGAGTCTTAATCTTAATGCTTTTTCATTAACTAGCCATTAATAAAATTGAACTGGGAAACTTAAAATGAACTAGACATAGGGATTTTAAGTTTAAGACCTTAGACTCAATAGTCCACGATCTTCCTTGAGGATAGATAACCCTTTAATAGATTTCCTTACAGGATATGAATATACCTGTCGAGCGGGGGTAGCCATAATTGGAACTTAAACTTAATGAATCCAGATAATTTGGTTGACATAGACATATGGTTCAATTGGGTTAAACTGGGTATTTCTGTCTGACCATCGACAGAGGCTTACACATAATTTAGTGTTCCAGGTTAATAAATCAATATATTACCCAACTTTAAGATAACCACTTCATCTTTAAAATGATATTGGAAGAAATCACAACCCTAAATAGTTTTTAATATTGAATTTTCTTAAAACCTATTTTCGACAATTTTATTTACTTGCTTTTAAATTTAGAATCGTCACCATTTCAAATCAATCAATCAATCTGTTAGATACTAGTAATCATTTGACCTCATAAAATTAATATATTAGATATTAAGTCCTCGTGGGATCGATATTTTTATACTACTTGAACGATACGTGCGCTTGCGTTGTACGTGTGTGTTTACGCCGGTCACCCAGCATCCCCAAATCTTCAGGAATGAGAAACTCGGTTTCTATCCTGTCCATATTTCATATGGAGTCTATTCAACAGACTTTGATGGAACCTTATTCAAAATAAGTATTGCAATATTTAATGCGTATCCCTAGAAGGAAATCGGTAGTTCTGTGCGACTCATCATTGACCTTACCATGTCCAACAAAGTTTGATTTCTCCGTTCGGACACACCGTTCAATTGAGGTGTTTCGACAGGAGTCCACTGTGAAAGAATACCATATTCTTGCAAGTAATCTTAAAACTCATTGCTTAAGTATTCTCCACCACGGTCCGACCGTAATGTTTTAATATTTTTTCTAGTCTGTTTTTCTACTTCGTGTCGAAACTCTTTGAATTTCTCAAAACTTTACGACTTGTGTTTCATAAGATACACATAACCATAACGCGATGCATCATCCGTAAAGGTTACGAAGTATTCATATCCACCTCTAGCCTGGCTAGACATGGGCCCACATACGTCACTATGAACGAGGGCTAACAGCTCGGTGGCACGTACACCTTTACCACTAAAAGGTGTTTTAGGCATTTTTCCTAACAAACAAGATTCGCAGACATCATATGAATTAGGATCAAATCTGTCCAAGTATCCATTCTTCAAAAGTGTGGATATACGAGTTTTGTTCATGTGTCCCAAACGACAATGCCACAAATAAGTCTCATCCATTTTACTCAATTTGAGCTTTTTGGTTGTCATGTTATATGTTTGAGATTCGTTTATATTCAAAATATAAAGACCATTATTCACACCTGCTGTACATATCAAAATGTCATCTTTATAAACAAAACACCGAGTGTTCCGGAATACAAAGGTATACCCGCATCGGGTTAAACTAGATACAGAGATGATATTCCTAGTCAAACTAGGTACAAAATAACAGTCGCCTAATGTAAGTACATGCCCTGAGGGCAGATTCAAAACATAGGTGCCAACGGCCAAAACATCAACTCTCGTCCCATTTCCGACTCGGAGGTCGATCTCCCCTTAAGCCAGTCTCCTGCTAATCTATAGATCCTGCACATTAGTACATATGTGAGTACCACATCCAGAATCAAAAATCCAATTTCTAAAACCAGTAGTGGACATGTTTATTTCAATAACAAACATACCTGAAGCCGGAGCCTTACCCGCCTTCGCTTCCTTCAAGTCAGCCTGGTACTTACGGCAGTCACGCTTCCAGTGACCCTGTTTGCCACAATATAGGTAGATGTCTTGGAATTTGTCCGTTGTCTTCCCAGAACACTGTGAAGATTGAGCCTTGCTCTTCTTCTTCTTCTTCTTCACACCCCCATAAGCATTCAGCCAAGCCTTGGTCTTCTTGGATGTCGAAGTAAGATGCGCCTCGTGCTTATTGCCTATCAGAAACTCCGGCTCTGCCTCTTTCAGCATAGCCATTAACTCTCCAAGAGTTTTCTCTTGGTTCCCGCCCCAGCAATCGGGCAGAGACAGTAAGATCAAATCTATGGAAGTCTCGACCTCGAAGGTAATGCCCAGTTGACACAGCTGTTCGGTGTCAGCAATCATCTGTGACACGTAGTGTTCGACAGATGTACCCTCTAACATTCGAGAGCGAAACAGCTTTTTCTGCAATTCAAGATTAGATCTATGAAGATCCTTCAATTTCAACATCATTTGATAAGGATCCAATCCCTTGTTCTGACGACAAAATTGAAGAGTCATTGTAGCAAGCATAACGGATTGCGCAGTAAAGTTATCATCGCGATGAGTCTTCCAAAGCTCATGATCAACTGGTCGCTCAAGTTCGTACTCAGGCCCAAGAGGTCTCTCTATAACATAGAGCAACTTCTCAGCTCCCAGGACTATCCTGAGATTCATCTCCCAGTCTGGAAAATTTGCGCCATTAAAGACATTCTAGCCCATGATTATGTCCCTAACGCTAATCTTTCCAGCCATTTTGAATGCTATAGTCCAACTATCCAATCAAATATTTCGGGAACACTCAAATGCAATGGTTACTATAGTCTAACCATATAACCAACTATAAGTAGAGTAGTGTTGAGTACAGTCTAACAGTTCAAAGAAAACAATAAATGAATATTAGTCCAACTAATATATATAATGACGATAAATAATAGAGCGCGCGTATTAGCGAGTATTAAACGAAATTGCAAATTTAATACTATCATCTCACTAATATTTGGCAAGCCTCTAACCCTCCGTTGAGTACTCGGGAAACCTAGTTTCCTAGTTGGCTAGGATCCCGTTAAATAATACACAACCTTAACTTTGGCCAACAAGCTGTATAAAATTTAACTAGGTAGATCTCTAATATCAATTGGATCTCATCCAATTCCTAGATCCGGTAGGTGGACTTCCAAGTCCGAAACATATATCCAATATATTTCCTAACTTATTTCCTCTAAATCAACTAAGCCTTGACTTTGGCTCAATAAGCTTAATGATTCCAGTTAAGCGCGACCCATTGACAGTGGGAAAACTTCGTAATCCACGTCGATAAACAAAAGTGACCTTGACTTTGGCCAACAAGTCACAACTGCCCAAGACATGCGATGTTAACAAAGCTTTCATGGTTCAAATACATCCGCGATAGACAATGATCTTGACTTTGGACAACAAATCAAAGCCAATCTTGGATCTTGAGAGAGAACCACTCAATGGAAGGAAACACTTAATATTAAATGCGAGGGTGTTTTCATAAATTGGCAACCAATTTATTATCTTTGATTAGGTCTCATCATACACCCTTAAACATGCATTCTAAAAGCATAATAAGGCGCGATAAATATAATAATGATATGTGAATGGATATTTAAATATTTTGATCCTAGAACAAATCTCTCTTTTTTCTTCTCTCTCCCGCTAGCACTTTACATTCTTCTATTACCCAATTACATAACATTATAAGAAACCTCATTTATATTGAGGGGAATTGGTGAGAATATAAATACAATGAGAATAAGAGGTGATAGGCTGGACACGCAGGTCCAATTTCAAATAAATACCATATTTACAACAATTTCCAAAATTGCCCCCACCCATCTAATATCCATCTGATATACATTATTCAAACAAATACATCCAAGCATTCACACATAGCATGTTGTCAATCAATCTAATCCAATTAATTAATTCTTCAATTAATGACCATCCAATGTTCATACAACGATTTGATTTGCGTGAGTCCAACTCGTTTAAAAATAAATACTTAAAGTAAGTATTCTTGAATTATATCAAACTACAATATTAAATCCAATTTAAATTGTATTCAATACTAATTCAAGTTTAATTCCAAATTAAACAATTACACTTATTATTATAATGCCTCTTTAGACTTGGATTCCAAATCCAATCCTAACGGTCTCAAATGCTCATTTAGCATCCAATGCCAATTCGATTAGGTCCAATGGGCTTTTAATTAATTCTTTAGGCATGGACTTTTGGCCTTTATGGATCAAACTCATAATGCCTTGGCCCATTTAGGAATCACCCTATGCCAAAAATTAATTTTGGCCCATTAGGCCCAATTAAATTATTAAAGGCATAAAAGTCATTTATTGGACTTTTATGGAAATGGTTTAGGCCCAATTGGATCCAACCCAATTGTCCAAAACCAAACTTGGCCCAACCAAACCCATTAATCCAAATATAACCAAATTAGCCCAATTAGTATTTTAGGGACTAATTTATATTAATATAATAATCCAAACATTACATTTATTAAATTAAAGTGTAATTAACACAACTAATTAATTAATCTAACATTTCCAAAATATTAATTAATCTAATTAATCATGCTTAATCATTCCAATTAATGTCCAACACGAATTGAAGCAAAATCAAGTCTCCAACAACATGCTCATTCACGGCAATTACATGAAATTAACATTCAATTTGATTCCAATCCAATTAAATCAACATTTAACATTTATTTCATGTCATTAACACATCCAAGTGTCTAATTTCAAAAAAATCACCATGAGCTTAATCTAGGGTAGTTTGGCCAAGGTTAGGAATTTAGGGAAATTTGATCTAATCAATTTTTCAACAATCCAATGATGCACAACTCTAAGTTATCATCATCTAACATCAACAAAACACTCAATTTTGAATTTTCATGCTCCAAGCAAAAATACCCAAATAAAGTTTATAAACCCTAGAAATCCAAATCACATTTAGAGGGCTCTAGATACCATTGTTAGTCTCTAAGACATGCTTCCAAGATCCTAAACATGATTTGTGTGTGAAATAATCAAGTAAAAGTTTGCGGAATAACTTACTTTGATTTGGAGAAATTTCGAAAATTTCCTTTGTAGGATGAAGCTCCAAGCTTTTGTTGAGTGATTTAAGCCTTGGGTGAATTTTCCTATCACCTGAAATGACTCTCCAAGTACTAGCTTTGAAGAAATTTTTGAAGCAAAAATTTTCAATCCAAAGAGAGAATGATCGGCCAAGAGGAGGGAGAAGAGAGAATAGTGAGTTGTGTGTTTCCAAAACTAGTTAGGTGTGTGTGTTAAAGAATTACATTTATTGTAGCCAACTACTCACATCAATGTTAAGACATTTGATGCAAGTCATGGGTCCCACCTCATTTAAATTCAAAATTTAAGTTGGCTTCTCCAACACACAACTAAACTTGGGCCCGGGTTTGTTTAATTCCGAATTAAATGAATTTTTCATCGCGACATAATTAAATCCAATTTAATTAAATAATTATGCCTAGAAAAATTATTACGATAGTCACTTACGAATTAATTCCAAATTAATTCGTTCGCCCGAATTAAAATCCAATTTTAATTTCGTATTTAAATATGATTTCAATTAATATATCCGATATATTATTTTATCCCCAAATAAATAAATTAAATAGAAAAATCTAATTTAATTATTAAATTTATTTTATCGATTAATTCTAAATTAATTGCGTTCTCTCTTCTATATGAATTTAATCCCATATTAATTCTTGCCGCAATTAATCCCAGATTAATTTTCTCTCTCATAATTCATCACAGATTAATTCTATTCAATTCAAATGTCATTGGTGAATCTTTGGGAAGCGACCCAAGAGATTCATGGATATGTTGGCAGTAAATACGGTTGTCGGACTATCTGAACACGTGCTTACCCCGTACCACGTTCTCACCGATTTATAAGACATAGTTCGCTTCTAGCAAAGCACCATGCCTACCCAATTCTCCAGAAATATTAACCGAGGAATATTATATGTATCAGGCATAGTAATACTATGTAATGCGTAATACGATCCAGTATCGGATGTCACATGTTAGGCATAGGGCTGCTGTAGGACACAGAAATCGGCGATGCTGTCCCAGGCTCGCGGCCCGGCTGGGAGTACAGAGTAGCCCACGGGGGACTACACCGGAGAAATAAAAATGGAGTCGCCACCCAGTGTGAACCGGGAAAATGATTTAAGGCCGCACTCACCCCTCGCAAGGGAAGACCTCAAACCGTTGGGTTCGGAATGGTCCCTTACTTATGCCACTTGTAATGAAATGATTTGTGCAATAGTACAACCAAATCTCATGCAACACATACCAGATAATTTAAGCAACATGCAAGTTTGCACACCCATAATCGTAAATGAAAGAAATGAAGGCAAAATACATAATTCATGAACGTATAAAACAATAAAGTGCAATAATGTAACTAATAACAACTATGAAGGCATTAATAATAAAAGCGAGCACACAATCTCATGAGCATATCGAATAAATAAATGCGAAAAATATAAATAAACAATCACAGTAAAGGCATAAATATTAGAGAGAGCTAACTAAGCATATGATGGGGAAGGGAATGACTAAGGAAACAAACATACATGAAACATGATGAAGGAATCTATCCATTGTATGCGCGTTCGTGTAGCGTTCGTAAACGCGTTCGAACGGTAAACATAATGCGACCGTTCGAGTAGCGTTTGATAACACGTTCGAATGATATATAGAATGTAAGCGTTCGAGTAGCGTTTGATAACGTGTTAGAATGATACACAGAATGTCAGCGTTCGTATTGCGTTTGATAACGCGTTCGAATGGGATAAGACCTAATGCATGATACAATAAAATGGATGTGTGTTCGAGTAGCGTTCGTAAATGCGTTCGAACGGAATGAAGCAGAATGCATACTTTCGTGTAGTGTTTGAAAACGCGTTCGAACGAGATTGCCAAAATAGCATCTGAAATGACACAAACATATGCATGGATAAACAAATACACAATGTAGGACCTCGTGTGCCCGATGGAACACATTTCACATTCAATCGAGTGTACCTCGTCCGGCACAGCAAAACATCATAGTAAAGGTAGCCTTTAGGCATTTCCCTTGAATAGAGGACCTATAATCCACCCTAGTTAGCCCATGCGCACTAGAATGCAATGCATGCGTAAATAAAGCAATGATATGCAAAGGTAAATGACATAATAAAAGGCGCGGCAAAATATCGTGGTAAAGGTAGCCTTCAAGCATTTCCCTCGAATAGAGGACCTTTAATCCACCCTAGTTAGCCCATGCGCATTATATTACAATGCATACAAATGAATGAGGCAATAATAAGGAACTCTGTATATCCGATTAAACATATCTCACATTCAATCAAACATACTTCGTCCGGTGCGGTAAAACATCGTGGCAAAGGTAGCCTTTTGGCTTTTCATCCCTCAAAATGGAGGACCTTTAATCCACCCTAGCTAGCCTATGCGCATTACATTACCATACATAAATAAGTAACATGCAGAAAGTAATAACATTCTAACGACTAAATCATGCTTAAGAATGAATAACATACTAACGACTAAATCATACTTAAAACGCAAGGTTGGATGAAACGAAACCTGTGAATCTCTCAAGTGGTACGTGTTAGACAATTATGACCCATAGCGTCACTATTTGTAAAAGACATTATGGTTTTTGTACAAATTAATTATGTAGCAATGAAATTGCATTTTATCATTTTGTAATTTGATTACTTAAATATATAAATGATAAAAGTCCTTATGATTAGTTCCGGATTATAAGATATGAGACAGTATCAATCCATAAAGGTTTAATCATTAAATATCTCTAGTCATAGTATTATCGAGACTGGACATCGATAATGCGGAATAGACTAGTATTGCACTTGTGCGTGTTATGGAAGCATAACGTCATAGTTCTCATATATTTAAGTATTGGATACTTATGCAAGTGTGATATGAGGTTGTGTTTACCGATGGTACGGAAACAGCTTCGCTCTGGATAGACCCCGTGGAATCCCACTGGTAGTATGACTATGTGTCTATGGGAATCCGCATCAAGGTAGGTGTATTTGGTCTTAACCTGAGACTTACATCGCTAGTACTTGCGACAATCAATACGATTTGGTTTTGGTCGTCCAGGACTTTAACAGGTTCTGTGTATGCCTCTTCTGGGTTTATTGAGAATCGTAGTGTATTAGGTGTGATGTCAAGATGGAAGTATCACTTCAGTCATATGGAGATGATGATCACGCAGGGATACATAACTGGTACTCTAAATGGTTGCAACCATCGGGATAATATGACAAGGTCATGATTATCCGATTAAAGAGACTAGTTGCTAGTAATCTGATATATGCTTCATACGGGGCAGACACTATTCCAGCCCCAGGCCTTGCATGTGACATCCGATACTGGATCGCTATACGCAATACTACGTATACTACGCCTGATATATATTATATATTTCATTAAGAATATTTCTGGAGAATTAGGTAGGCACTGTGCTTTGCTAGAAGCCAACCATGTCTCGTAAATCGGTAAAAATGTAGTACGAGGTACGTACGTGTTCAGATAGTCCGACGACCAGATTTACTGCCAACATATCCAGGGATCTCTTGGGTCGCTTCCCGAAGATTCACCGATGACGTATGATTCGAGCATAATTAATCTGGGATTAATTACGGAGAGATTTTATCTAGGATAAAATACTATTTGAAGAGAGAGAAACAATTAATTCGGAATTAATTGATAAAATAATATATTTGATATATTAAATGAAATTAGATTTCGATGAGGAATTAAAATTGTATTTTAATTCGGGCTAACGAATTAATTTAGAATTAATTCGCTAGCGACATGAATAGTAATTTTGCTTAGCATTATTATTTAATTAAATTTGATTTAATTACGTCGCAACGGAAAGTTCATTAATTCGGAATTGGTGAACTCGAGCCCGAGAGTGTTTGTGGGCCCACTCAGATTTGGAATCAAGTGGGGCCCACAAGTCACATCACTTGTCACTTTGAGTGATGGGTTTTAGTGACAATGATGATGACTTGCCTTACACACTTTGTATACTTGATGGCTTGTGTAAGACTTTTACCAAAACTTTGGTAAATCATTTATTTGATTTTTGAAATCAAAATTGATAAGTCAACACGCATATTCTATCTCTCTCTCATTCACGCAAATCTCACAAAAATTGAACTCTCCCAATTTCTTCTCTTAGCCGAATACACAAGGAGGAAGAAGGTGAATTTTGTTACAAAATTTACCAAGAGCTAGCACTCACAAGAATCAAACAAGGTGATAGGGAAACCATCTCAAGAGCTTGGAATCCTCTCAAAGCTTGGAGCTTGTTCATCTTCTTCAAAAATCGGGACCTTGGCCGTGACTTCTACAAGGACAATGAGGAAAATTTTTTGATATCAACGCATCCATAATCCACTCATTGTAAGTATGATTCCGCCATACTTCTTTAATGTATTCACTTGTTTTTCTATGCTTGAATGATCTTGGGACTATAGTAGAAACCAACAGTACGTGGCATTGTATCCCGAGTGCAAACCGCAATACCATCCATTCGGATTCGGCTACGAAATTTACGTCCGGGTTTCCATCCGATATACCATAAGAGAGAACACATATTTCGTTCATCCGAAAATCACATCATGCACCAATCCACAATACTCATATGAAATAAAGTACAAAAATAAATGAAAATAAAGGATAATAAATAAAGAAGGTGCCCTCAGGTCTAACCTCTTTAGTCGTCTATCGGAAGTGCGGTATGCGGTTGTCGGAAGGGTTGATGCTCCTCAATTCCTCCGGTTCACTGGTTCAACGTTTCCTTTCGCTGTTTCGCTGTTTGGGCTACTATTTTTACTCTGTTTTACTGCTATTTTTACTATATTTTCTGGTCATTGTTTTCGGTGTTTGGGCTGCTGTTTGGGGGTATATTTTTGGTGGATGCAGTGCAGTTTTAGGGGTGATTTTCGGTCACTATATTGCAGTTTCAGGGGCTGTTTTTCGGTCACTGCATGGACTATTTTGGGCTGTGATTTTCGGGTGGTTTAAGCTATGGTTTGGGTGTGTATTTTCGGTGAATGGAGGGCTGCTTCAAGGACTTTTTTTTTGGGTGGTGGCAGTGAGGAATTAAGTGACTGTTTTGGTGATGATGTTTGCTGTTTTGGAGGGGTTTCGGTGATGATGATGTTTAGGGGTTATGGTTTCGGTGATGAAAGGAAGAGAAGAGAGAATTATTTCCTTGCTTCTTGCTTTGCCTTGGGCGTGAGTGTTTGAGAGGGTGAGGGTTGAATTTGTGTCTCTTTTTATAGAAAAAGGCTAGGGTTCCCCTTGTGTGAATAGGAAATGAATCATGCAATTAATGGTGACATCTCCTAATTAGTATCTCACAAGGAAAGTATCTAGTTAATTAGGGACATGATTTGGCTTGATTAGGAAGATGATATATTTGATTTTATTTGATTTGTTTCATTAGGTAGGTGATTTGTTATTTTTGGGAGGGATTTTGTTTAAATTTGATTTGATTTCCTTTAATTAGGGAAGTGATTTATCTTGATTTTATTTGATTTTATTTAATTTAAATTTGATTTAATTTAATTTTTGACATTTGTTTTAAATGTTTTAATTATTATTGGATGTGATTTGATGGGCTTGGGCTAGGTGGGCGTGTGGCAAAACCAGAAGTACTGACACCGTTCGAATGCTGATTTGAATGCTACACGAATGCCCGCAATCTACATGACGTTTGAACGTGCTCACGAACGTAGCACGAACGCAAAAATAGTGAACATGTGAATTGAATCTGATAACATACATATTCTAAATTTCCCCTTCCGACATTTGTTTCCCACGACTTCCGCAATCTAATGAGTAGTGCCTCCGTACGAGACTCATCATCGGGACTTACATGCAAAAATGCAATGCCTACAGTCGCCCCCACTTTGATGGGACTTGTGCAGTGTGTGACAATGACAATCCTATCAAAGTCTATGCAATTCATTTTTACTTACCTGGCTCGCCAGCTTCCACCTGACTTGTCTGCTGCTTCGAGTTGAGTTAATGATGCAAGGGGCCATCGACCCTGGGACGCATCCCAATAACTGCATCCGACAACGGGGGCATCAACCCTGGGACGCATCCCAATACCGCTGACAATGTGGGTCACGACCTTGGGACTCATCCCCAAAACAAATGATATAGGGGCCATCGACCCTGGGACGCATCCCAATAACTACAACCGACAACGGGGGCCTCGTGTTGGATAATTATGACCCATAGCGTCACTATTTGTACAGATCACGGTGTTGTTGTACAAATTAACTATGTGACAAAGGAGATTGTACTCTCATCATTTGTGATTAGATCACCTTAGATGTATAAATGAAGAGAGGTCCATATGATTAGTTCCTGGATTGAGAATGATATGAGAGAGTATCAGTCCACGAAGGATTAATCATTAAATATCCATAGTCGTAGTATTATCGAGACAGGACATCGATAATGCGGAATAGGCTAGTATTGCACTTGTGAGCGTTGTGAGGGCACAACAGCATAGTTCTCATATATATAAGTATCGGATACTTATGCAAGTGCGATAGGAGGTCGTGTTTCACCGATGGTACGGGAAACAGCTTCGCTCTGGATAGACCCCTCGGAATCCCATTGGTATTATGACTATGTGTCTATGGAAGCCGAAATCAAGGTAGGTGTGTATAGTCTTAACCTGAGACTTACATCGCTAATACTTGCGATAATCGGTAGACTTTGTTCTTGGTGGTACAGGGCTTTAACCGGTTCTGCGTACACCACTTCTGGGTTTATCAGAGAGTCGTAGTGTTTTGGGTGTGATGTCAAGACGGAAGTATCACTCCAGTCATAGTGGAGATGATGTCACGCAGGATACGGTATTAGTGCTCTTAAGTTCTGGCCGGCCATCGGGATATTATGACAAGGTCATGTATATCTGATTATAGAGACTAGTTACCAGACATCCGACATGTGCTTCGGACGGGGCAGACACTTATCCAGCCCCAGCCCTAGCACGTGACTATCTGATACTGGGCTGATATACACAATACTACGGTATACTACGCTTGATACAGATCTATATATTCCTGTAAGAATATTTCTGGAGAATTGGGTAGGCATGGTGCTTTGCTAGAAGCCAACCTTGTCTTGTTAATCGGTATAAATGTAGTACGAGGTACTTACGTGTTCGGATAGTCCGACGACCCGATTTACTGCCAACATATCCGGAGATCTAATGGGTCGCTTCCCGAAGATTCACGGATGACGTATGACTCGCACTTAATTAATCTGGGATTAATTAGAAGAGAGAGAAAATTAATCTGGGATTAATCACGGAGATATTTTATCTGGGATAAAATATTAATTAAAGAGAGAGAACGATTAATTTGGAATTAATCGATAAAATAATATATTTGATATATTATTAGAAATTGGATTTCGACGCGGAATTAAAATTAGATTTTAATTCGGGCGAACGAATTAATTTAGAATTAATTCGTTAGCGATGTGAATAGTGATTTCGCTAGGCGTAATCATTTAATTACGACGCGACAGAAAATTCATTAATTTGGAATTAGCGAACCCGAGCCCGGGATTATTTGCGAGCGCATTCGCATTTCGAATTCGAGTGCGGCACGCAAGTCAAATCGTGCGTCAAATCACTAGTCACATCAAGCGTCAAATCAAATGTCACTTTGAGTGATGTGACATTTTGTCACTTGATTTGAGTGATTGATGTGGTTGTTGAAAAGGCATTAATGGGCATTTGCTTTTTGACTTTTTGTAAATGAAAAATGCTTTTATTTATTTTTTTTTTGTTTTTGGAAAATGAAATAATATATAAAGCATTTTTTCTTTATTTTCTCTCTCTCTCAATCGGTTTCTATGAAACCCTTTTTCCCTCCTCTTTCTCTCTTCTCCCTCTCACGCTTCAAGCCGATTTCTTCTCCAAAAATTCTGGTTTGACCGAATCAGTGAGAAGCAAAGAAGAAGGAGTAGTGCTAGCACGCATATGGGTTATACATAGGTGATAGGGAAACGAATTTATGAGCTTGGAATCGTTTTGGAAGCTTGAAGCTTGGAGCTTCAATGGTGTTCATCAATGGCCGATCATGGAGGAGACAATAACCAGTGAAACCGAGCAGCCCACTGCATGAGGAAGCCACTGCCGAGCTTGGAGGGAGGCAGAAAACGATCTTGTTCTTCGCATCTCAAACCGTTCAATGTGAGTTATGTTTCCGCCTTACTCCTTTGATTGTTTCATACGAATTTTATGCTTGATTTCATGATTCTTGGGACCTATATTAGAACTCAACAATGGTATCTTGAGCTTTGATCAAGCATGAAAAAGTTAGGGTTAAAATTGGGTAAACTCGATTTAGGCATGATTTGGTTGAATTGTTTGATGAAGTATGCTTGAATGAGGTTGAATTGAAGTTGTGTATGATCAATTTCATGAAATTGGATTGGATTCAATTTTCCCTAAATTTTGGGCATGACAAATTGGGTAAAATCAATTGAAGCATGATTTGATTAAATTGATTGATTAAGTATGCTTAAATGTTGTTGAATTAATGATTGATTGGATCAATTTGAAGAAATTATGTTTGGAACAAATTTCCCCAATTTTTTATGTTGGCATAAAGTGAAAAATTTGGGTAAACTTGATTTTGAGCATGTTTGATGAAATTGGATGATTTAGAATGCTTAAAGTATGTTTAATTGAGGATTGATTGGATCAATTTGTTGAAATTGTGTTTGGAACAAATTTCCCCAAATTGCTTATGTTGGCCGAAATTAAAGAACCCTAAATTTCTTGGTGATTTTGTTTGTTTGATCATTGGATGACTTAAAACAATTGGGTAATGTTGTTTTGAAGTTCAATTTGATTGAATTTTGATTTGGAACATTTTTCCCAAATTAAAGTGGCTTGGCCGAATTCAATTGAATTTGAAATTCATTGTGTTTTTTGATTTTAATTCATTGGATGAATTGAATTGATTTGGGAAATGATGATTGTGGATTCAATTGGATTGAAACCGAATCGGATTGGAAAAACCCCTAATTGCCGAGAACAAAAGCATGTAAAATGGGTTTGATTTTGATAAATTGTGTTGGACACTATTTGATATTAAAATGCATGATTAATTATGCTAATTGATGTTTTAGAAATATTAATTGGGTGATTAATTGTGTATTACACTTAGGTTAATTAATTATGGAATTTGGAATTTTATAAGTTAATTAATTTGGGCTTATTTTGGAAATTGGGCCTTATAGGTTGTAATTGGGCTTTTGGGCTTGGTTGTACCAAGTAAGGTTTAGGCGAATTTGGTTGGATCCAATTGGGCCTAAAACCGTATCCATAAAGTCCAATTATGACTTAATGGACCTTAATTATTTAATTGGGCCTAATGGGCCAAAATTAATTTAAAGGCTTATGGGGTAACTCCCGGATTGGATTTTGGTTATTTGGTTTGACCCGAGTTGACCAAAAGTCCACGCCTTATAGAAATTAATTAAAAGCCTATTGAACTTTAATTAAATAAACATTAGATGTTAATCGGGCTTTGAGACCCGTTGCGATTAAATTTGGAATTTAAGTCGTAAAGGTTCGTTAATAAAAGTGTAATATTTAATTTGGAATTAAATAGTGAATTAGAATTAAATGCGTATTAAATGGATTTATTATGTAATTTAATTTAATTCAAGAATTCGTACTTTGAGTACTTATTCGCAAAACGAGTTTGACTCGAGCAAAAATCAAATCGTTGTTTGAACATTGGATGATCACTAATTATCAGATTAATTAATTGGATTAGATTGATTGATAACATGCTTGTATGAATACATGGTTGCGATGCATGAATAATGTATATCGGATGGATATTAGTCGGGTGGGGCAATTTTGGAAATTGTTGTAATAAATTTGATTTATTAAATTGGACCTGCGTGTCCAGCCTTTTCACCTCTATACTCTTTGTATTCTCTTCTCACCTATTCCCCTCAATGTAAATGAGGTTTCTTTAGAAGTGTAGTGTAACGGGTAGAAGTAAATACATGTGCTAGCTTTGGAGAGAGAAAATGAGAGATTTGATCTAGGATCAATGTAAAGTATCCATCCGCATATCATTATTATTTTATTTCATATGCGCTTTATTATGTGTTTAGAATGCATGTTTAAGGGTGTATGATGATGCGACCTTAATAAAGATAATAAATTGGTAGCCAATTTGCACGCGAAAAACCCTCGCTCAATATCAAGTGTTTTTCCTTCCATTGAGTGATTCTCACTCAAGATCCGAGATTGGCATTGGGTTGTTGGCCAAAGTCAAGCCCTTTGTCCGTCGAAGATGTGTTTGAATCACGAGAGCTTTGTTCCATATCGGTGTCTTGTCCAAGTTGTGGTTTGTTGGCCAAAGTCAAGACCACTTCTTGTCCATCAACATTGATTACGAAGCTTTCCATGGTCATATTGGACAAAATGACTCATAGCGTCACTATTTGCACAGATCATTGTGTTGTTGTAGCAAATTAACTATGTGACAAGGAAATTACACTCTCATCATTTGTGATTAGATCACCATAGATATATATAAATGAAGAGAGGTCCCTATGATTAGTTCCTGGACTGAGAATGATATGAGACAGTATCAGTCCCCGAAGGATTAATCATTAAATATCCCTAGCCGGAGTATTATCGAGACTGGACATCGATAATGCGGAATAGGCTAGTATTGCACTTGTGTGCGTTGTGAGGGCACAACGGCATAGTTCTCATATATATAAGTATTGGATACTTATGCAAGTGCGATAGGAGGTCGTGTTTCACCGATGGTACGGGAAACAGCTTCGCTCTGGATAGACCCTTCGGAATCCCATTAGTATTATGACTATGTGTCTATGGGAGGCCGAAATCAAGGTAGGTGTGTATAGTCTTAACCTGAGACTTGCATCGCTAATGCTTACAACAATCAATATACTTTGCTTGAGGTCGTCTAGGACTCTAACCGGTTCTATGTACGCCAATACTGGGTATATTGAGAATCGTAGAGTGTTGGGTATGATGTCAAGACGGAAGTATCACTCCAGTCATAGTGGAGATGATGTCACGCAGGATACGGTATTAGTGCTCTTAAGTGTTGCGCGGCTATCGGGATATTATGACAAGGTCATGTATATCCGATTATAGAGACTAGTTACCAGACATCCGACATGTGCTTCGTACGGGGCAGACACTTATCCAGCCCCAGGCCTAGCACGTGACTATCCGATACTGGGCCGATACGCACAATACAATCGTATACTACGCTTGATATAGATCTTAATATACTTAAATGGATATGTCCGGAGAATTGGGAAGACTTGGTGCTTTGTTAGGAGTCGACCTTGTCTCGTAAATCGGTAAAACATAGTACTTGGTACGTACGTGATTCGGATACTCCGACGGCCGTATTTACTGCCAACTTATCCGGGGATCTCATGGGTCGCTTCCCGATAATCCATCGATGACGCACAACTCGCACTCTTGAAATATCTGGGATTATATAGAAGAGAGAGAAAATTAATCTAGGATTAATTACGGAGATATTTTATCTAGGATAAAATATCGTCTAGAGAGAGATAACGATTAATTTGGAATTAATCGGTAAATTAATATATCGATATATTAAACGAAATTAGATTCGACGCGGAATTAAAATTAGATTTTATTTGTAATTCAGGCGAACAAATTAATTAGAATAATTCGTTAGCGACATGAATAGTGAATTCGCTAGGTAATCATTTATTACGACGCGACGGAAAAATCGTTAATTTAGAATTAGCGAACCCCGCCCGAGTGTGATTGCGAGCGCATTCGTATTTCGAATTCGAGTGCGGCAACGCAAGTCGCATCAAGAGTCAAATCAATCAGTCGCATCAAGCGTCAAATCACTTGTCACTTGAGTGATGTGATTGATTGATGTGATTGATTGATTGAAAGACATGTCACTTTATTAAAGTTGATATGACTTAAAGTTGATGTGAATAGTTGATGTAGTTTGGTGGGAGACTTTGTTACCTTTTTATTTTTATTTTTGAAAAGAAAAACAAATGGTAATTGTTATATATTTTTGGAAAATATAAAGTAAAAGTCTTTACACATTTTACACATATACAACACATCTTTCATCTCTCCATTTCTCTCACAAAAGCTCACGCCCAAGGGGCAAAACTTACGGGTTTTTTCATCCAGAAAAACGTGAGCTTTAGGGAAGCAAGAGTTGGGTTTTCATGGTGAAAAATCCAAGTGCTAGCACACTACGAGTCTTGCGAAGGTGGTAGGGAGGTTCACCCATGAGCCGGGATCCGTTCGACGAGGCTAGGAGCTCCATTTTCTCAGCTCAAAATCTGAAACTGAAGACAGTGGACTGCTGCAGTTCATGCGCCAAAACAGTGAGGTTTTTGTGCTTCAATCGTCTTCAAATCGACTCAACCGATCAATGTAAGTATTCTGCTATCTTCGTTGGTGTATTCGCACATTGTTTTCATGTCTTGTATGATCTTGGGACCTAGATTAAAACCAACAATGGCATCAAGAGCCTTAGGTTCAAGCATGAAAAATGTAGGGCTTAAAATTGGTATTTGGATTTGAGCATGATTTTATGAAATTGGATGATTGAGCATGTTTAAATGTTGTTGTATTGAAGTTCGATTGGATCAATTTCAAGAAAATTAATTTGGAATAATTTTCCCCAATTTATTCATGTTGGCCGAATGTGTGGATGAATTTTGGATTCTTGGAATTTTTGTTTTTGATTCATTTGATAAGTTGGAATCATTAAGGATAATGTTAATTTGAAACTAATTGGATTGGATTTTGAATTGAACATAAATCCCCAAAATTTTCACCTTGGCCGAATTGGATATTGCCCTAATGTCTTGGTGATTTTGATTTTATGAACATTGGATGTGTATGGAATCATTTAGGATGTTGATTTAATGTCGATTGTGGGTTCGATTGGATCGAAACCGAATCGGACACAAAGTCCTTCCTTGGCCGAGAGCTTTGAAGCATGTAAATGGGTTTGATTTTTCAATTTATGTGTTGGACATATAATAATGAATTGAGTATGATTAATTGGACTAATTTGATGTTTTGGAAATGTTGATTTAGTTGATTAATCATGTAATGCACTTTAGGTAATTAAATTGCGGAATTGCATTCATGAAATTTAATTATTTAGGCTTAAATTGGATTTGGCTTCTAATGTTGTATTTGGGGGGCCTATTGGGCTTGATTTTATCAAGTTGGGTTTAGGCCAAATGGATTAGATCCAATTGGGCCCAAAACCTTAACCATAAAGCCCAAATGCGACTAATGAACCTTTAAAGTTCAATTGGGCCTAATGGGCCAAGATTGATTTATGGGCTTTGGGGTAAATCTCGGATTGGACTTTGGTTATCGGTTTGACCCGAGTTGACCAAAAGTCCACGCCTTAAGAAATCAATTAAAAGCCCATTGGACTTTAATTGAATTGACGTTGGACGTTAATCGGTCTTTGAGACGCGTTACGATTAAATTTGGAATTTAAATCGTAAAAGGTTTATTAATAAAGTGTAATATTTAATTTGGAATTGAATATTGAATTAGTATTAAATACATGTTAAATTAGATTTAATGATGTAGTTTATTTAATTCATGAATTCGTACTTTGAGTACTTATTCGCAAAAACGAGTTTGACTCGAACAAAATCAAATCATTGTTTGAACATTGGATGATCACTTAATTATCAGATTAATTAATTTGATTAGATTGATTGATAGCATGCTTATGTGTGTGAATACGTGGTTTGTTGAATGAATAATGTATATCGGATGGATATTAGATGGGTGGGCAATTTTAGAATTGTTGTAATAAATTCGATTTATTAAATTGGACCTGCTTGTCAGCCTTATCACCTCTATTCTCTTTGTATTCTCTTCTCACCTATTCCCCTCAATGTAAATGAGGTTTCTTTAGAAGTGTAGTGTGACGGGTAGAAATAATACAAGTGCTAGCTTGAGTGAGAAAGGGAGAGATTTGATCTAGGATCAATGTGTTAAGTATCCATCCTATCATTATTATTTATTTTCATACTCGCTTTATTATGTATTTAGAATGCATGTTTAAGGGTGTATCATGATGAGACCTTAACAAAGATAATTAAATTGGTAGCCAATTTGCACGCGAAAAACCCTCGTTAAATATCAAACGTTATTTTCCTTCCATTGAGTGATTTTTACTCAAGATCCGAGATTGGCAGGGGTTGTTGGCCAAAGTCAAGCCCTTGTCCGTCGAAGATGTGTTTTAATCACGAGGCTTTGTTCCATATCGGTGTCGTGTCCAAGTTGTGTTTTGTTGGCCAAAGTCAATACCACTTCTTGTCCATTGACATTGATTACGAAGCTTCCATGTCAATGGGTCCGCGCTTGACTGGGATCACTAGGTTTGTTGTGCCAAAGCCAAGGCCTAGTTGATTCAGAGGAAAAAGGTTAGGGTATGCATTCGATGTATAGGCATATATAAGATATATGTTTGGGACTTGGATGTCCACCTACTGGATCTAGGAGTTGGATGAGATCCAATTGATCTTCGAGATCTACCTAGTTAATTATCATACAATTTGTTGGCCAAAGTCAAGATTGTGTGATATTTAACGGGATCTTAGCCACTAGGAAACACGGTTTCCCGAGTACTCGACAGAGGGTTAGAGGCTCGACGAAAAATAGTGGGAGGCAAGTATTGAATTTGCAACATTCGTTCGAATACTCGCTAAATGCGCTCATCTATTTTACTCGTCATATTAATCAAAAGTATTAGTTGGACTAATATTTTATGTTGTTTTAAATATATATAGTTGGACTATATACAACTCATTCGATATATAGTTGATTTTATAATTGGATTATAGTAATCAATATAATTGAATTAAAATGATAGTTGATTTTATAATTAGATTATAGTAATCAATATTAAAATTATAGTTGATTAAATAATTGGATTATTGTAATCATTATAATAAATAGTACCTTATTAATTGATTAAATAGTTGGACTATTGAAATCAATAAAGAAAAGAAAGGTTGAATATTTAAAAATATAATATCCTTGGATTAAATGTTTTAAATGATTTAATTTTCATATTGGGAATAAATAATAGGTACTTTATTTGATAAAATAACTTGTTATATCTAGGCCCATAATTAAGCAAATAAGTAGAGCATAAAATCTTTGGAAGATTTATGTGATGATGACTTTAGTGCTTAATTATTATACTTATCATAAATCTATCTTTAGATTTAAAAGTATTAAATTGCAATTAATAATTCTTAGAGAATTGATTTGACTATTCTAGAGGTGAAAAGTCAAAGTTTGCAATTGGGCAAGTTGCACAAGGTGCACATCGTTTCGATATTCCGAAACCCAAGGCTTGGCCAAAGGTTTGTGAAATATTGAAAAGATAATTTACATATCCCAAAGTGACTACCATTTGGATATGGAAAACACGAAGGAATTAAAGAAAGGGCGAGGCTCTGACTTTAAAATATTTGTCAAAGTTATGTTCACTACTAGTATTGAAATTGGATTTTAAATACTTAGTGTGGTACATAAAATATATGTATTGATGTTTAGAATCCGCTATGAGCTGGATACTGACTTCAAGCCGAGATTTCTCTACAAATCGGAAACGGGACGAAAGTCGCTGTTTCGACCGTAGATACCTAAGTTTAGGAACTACCCTTTGGGTATGTACTTAAATTAGGAACTGTTATAATGTAACTAGTTTGACTAGAGACATTATCTCTATATCAGTGTTTAATCCATTCTGGATAAACCTTTATATTCTAGAACACTAAAGTGTTTTATTATATAAAGATGATACTGAGATAAATACATTAGATGTAAATAACAGAATTTATATTTTGAATATAATAAAATCTCAAACATATAAAAATGACAAATAAATAGCTCAAATTGATTTGATCAATAGAGACTTATTTGTGGCATTGTTGTCTAGGACACAATTGAACAAGACTCGTATATCCACACTTTTGAAGAGTGGGTACTATGACTGATTTGACTATTCAAATAAGGTCTGTGAATCTAGTTTATTAGGTAAAGTACCTAAAATACTATTTACTTGGTAATAGTATAAGGGCCACCGATCTGTTAGCCCTATTCATGGTGAAGTAACTGGGCCCATATCTAGCTAAGCTAGATGTGAACATGAATATTTCGTGACCTTGACGAATGTAGCATCACGTTATGGTTATGTGTTTCTTTTGAAGAACACAAATCAGAAACTTAGAGTTTCGACACGAAATAGAAAAACAGATCGGCTATAGTATCATTCCGCCACGGTAAGACCGTAATGGAAAAATACTTAAGCAGTAAGTTTCATACATACATGAAAGAGTACGGTATTCTTTCATATGAGGACTCCTCCCGAGACACGTCAGTTAGACGGTGTGTCCGAACTAAAACCGAATTTTGTTGGACATGATAAGGTTTATCACGAGTCGCTCTGAGCTACCATTTCCTTCAACGGATATGTATCTACAGTGCAAAACTTATTTAGAATAAGGTTCCATATAAATCTGTTTGACAGATATCATATAGGATATGAACAGGAAAGAAACAGGGTTTCTCATTCCTAATAATTTGGGTATGCCAGGCATAACGTTTGGATGATACCAAACTAAGGACCCAAATTGGATAAGTGCCAATTATAGGTTATCCTAAGGGAAACCTTAAGTATAGTACTTATAAATCTCACATGAGAACAATATGATTGTTGCTCACCATGCGGTTTTCCTGAGAGGAATACCGATATGCAGTGGTCAGTGGGAGGATAGTGATACTCGATGAAGATCGGAGTAATACTGTTCAAGGCACGAAGTCCTTAATGGAACACAAACAGTTCATCAATGATGAATCTGTACCATTAATCTTCAAATACACAAACTTCGTAGATAGATCGGATAGAGTCAGAAAACAACCTGGGGTATGGGTTTCTGATCTAACCTCATAAAGATGTCAATCTTATGAAGGTATATCCACCGACTACGTTTTGAGGAAGTGATACGAGGTATCAACTCCCTGTTATGGCAAAGTGCCATGAATCCGAAATGGATTCCATGTATAACAACTATGTTTGGATACTAGTTGTTGTACCACAAGGCATTGTGCCTATTGGTACATTAACGTCTTCAAGGAAGACATACATGGAAGGAAACATACCAACGTACAAAGCTGGGCTTTTGACGGAAAGGTATCGTTATCAACATTGTGTTAATAACGGTTCAACCTTTTATCTGTTGCCATAGTAAATCCATTTTGATGATGCTTGTTAATACTGCATATTTCATTTATGAAATGTGTCAGTTATAGTTCGAAATCGCTTTCCTGAAAAGGAAACCTTTTGGAGAATGTTTATAACATTCTGACGATTTTGTATAACCGACAAACAAGGTTTGCGGATTATTCGATCCATGTTTGGATTGAAGCAAGCATAAGGTTCTTGGAACTGATGTTTTGAAATAATCATAATGATTTATGATTTGACTCAAAACGAAATAATCTTGTGTATATAAGGAGGTTAGTGGGAGAACGCACTGACAGTTAAATTCCCATAAAGCAATTGGTGAAAGCTTGGCTTTCATAGAATTCTCCGTAGAATTCTGGAGAGTAACAACCTTTATTCAGGAATAAGATCTACTGGGATAGATTTGGAGTTGTTAACACTCTCTGGGAAATTGTACATTTAAAATGTACTTGATTTGGTGTCTCATACGCTTCGAGCATATTGAGTCACAATCAGGTCAATCTAAGTGATGGTCACTGGATTGAAGTTAAAGAACATCTGTTAGTATCTTAGAGAACTAAAGATGATGTCTAAAACTATGGAGAAGGAGAACTTGAAGTGACTGGGATCACTGCTGTAAGTTTCCAAACAATTAAAAACTAAGGTACTATAAAGTTTGAATAACGGGACAGTGAGCTGGAAATCTTCCGAGCAAGATAACTGTTGCCGAATAAACAACAAATGCGGATTATTGATGCAGCTGAGGCAGCAATAGAAGCCATTTGGATCGAAAATAAATCTAATTAGATTAGATATAGTTCTGTTAGAAGCTGAGCTAGGCGTCAGCACATGCTAAGGAATTAAAGGTCTCATCGACGATCCAGATATATACTTCTATATCATCTGATTCGTTCGGATCATACATCGTGGCGATGTGATGATCGTGTAAATCGCGTCAGACGATAATCAAGCAAATCCTTGACAAAAACCTTTCCTCAGCAATTTGAGCGAACCGTACATAGTTCGGGGTGGGACACTTGAGTGACTGGCTATGTGCCAAGTGGGAGATTGTTGGACAAAATGACCCATAGCGTCACTATTTGCACATATCATTGTGTTGTTGTAGCAAATTAACTATGTGACAAGGAAATTGCACTCTCATCATTTGTGATTAGATCACCATAGATATATATAAATGAGAGAGGGTCCCTATGATTAGTTCCTGGACTGAGAATGATATGAGACAGTATCAGTCCCCGAAGGATTAATCATTAAATATCCCTAGCCGGAGTATTATCGAGACTGGAAATCGATAATGCGGAATAGGCTAGTATTGCACTTGTGTGCGTTGTGAGGGCACAACGGCATAGTTCTCATATATATAAGTATTGGATACTTATGCAAGTGCGATAGGAGGTCGTGTTTCACCGATGGTACGGGAAATAGCTTCGCTCTGGATAGACCCTTCGGAATCCCATTGGTATTATAACTATGTGTCTATGGGAGGCCGAAATCAAGGTAGGTGTGTATAGTCTTAACCTGAGACTTGCTTCGCTAATGCTTACGACAATCAATATACTTTGGTTGAGGTCGTCTAGGACTCTAACCGGTTCTGTGTACGCCAATACTGGGTATATTGAGAATCGTAGATTGTTGGGTGTGATGTCAAGACGGAAGTATCACTCCAGTCATAGTGGAGATGATGTCACGCAGGATACGGTATTAGTGCTCTTAAGTGCTGCGCGGCCATCGGGATATTATGACAAGGTCATGTATATCTGATTATAGAGACTAGTTACCAGACATCCGACATGTGCTTCGTAGGGGGCAGACACTTATCCAGCCCCAGGCCTAGCACGTGACTATCCGATACTGGGCCGATACGCACAATACAATCGTATACTACGCTTGATACAGATCTTAATATTCTTAATGGATATCTCGGAGAATTGGAAGACTTGGTGCTTTGCTAAGAGTCGACCTTGTCTCGTAAATCGGTAAAACGTAGTATTTGGTACGTACGTGATTCGGATACTCTGACGGCCGTATTTACTGCCAACTTATCCGAGGATCTCATGGGTCGCTTCCCGATAATCCACCGATGACGCACAACTCGCACTCTTGAATAATCTGGGATTATATAGAAGAGAGAGAGAAAATTAATCTAGGATTAATTACGGAGATATTTTATCTAGGATAAAATATCGCCTAGAGAGAGATAACGATTAATTTGGAATTAATCGGTAAATTAATATATTCGATATATTAAACGAAATTAGATTTCGACGTGGAATTAAAATTAGATTTTAATTCGGGCGAACGAATTAATTTAGAATTAATTCGTTAGCGACGTGAATAGTGAATTCGCTAGGCGTAATCATTTAATTACGACGCGACGGAAAAAATTGTTAATTTAGAATTAGCGAACCCGAGCCCGAGTGTGATTGCGAGCGCATTCGTATTTCGAATTCGAGTGCGGCAACGCAAGTCGCATCAAGCGTCAAATCAATCAGTCGCATCAAGCTTCAAATCACTTGTCACTTTGAGTGATGTGATTGATTGATGTGATTGATTGATTGAAAGACATGTCACTTTATTAAAGTTGATATGAGAGACTTTATTACCTTTTTATTTTGATTTTGAAAAGAAAAACAAATTGTAATTGTTATATATTTTGGAAAATATATAATTAAAAGTCTTTACACATTTTACACATATACAACACATCTTTCATCTCTCATTTCTCTCACAAAAGCTCACGCCCAAGGGGCAAAACTTACTGGTTTTTTCATCCAGAAAAAGGTGAGCTTTAGGGAAGCAAGAGTTGGGTTTTCATGGTGAAAAATCCAAGTGCTAGCACACTACGAGTCTTGCGAAGGTGGTAGGGAGGTTCACCCATGAGCCGGGATCCGTTCGACGAGGCTAGGAGCTCCGTTTTCTCAGCTCAAAATCTGAAACTGAAGACAGTGGACTACTGCAGTTCATGCGCCAAAACAGTGAGGTTTTTGTGCTTCAATCGTCTTCAAATCGACTCAACTGATCAATGTAAGTATTCCGCTATCTTCGTTGGTGTATTCGCACATTGTTTTCATGTCTTGTATGATCTTGGGACTTAGATTAAAACCAACAGGTCAATGGGTCACACTTGACTGGGATCACTAGGTTTGTTGTGCCAAAGCCAAGGCTTAGTTGATTCAGAGGAAAAAGGTTAGGTAATACATTGGATGTATTGGCATATATAAGATATATGTTTAGGATTTGGATATCCGCCTACTGGATCTAGGAATTGGATGAGATCCAATTGATCTTCGAGATCTACCTAGTTAATTATCATACAATTTGTTGGCCAAAGTCAAGATTGTGTGATATTTAACGGGATCCTAGCCCACTAGGAAACACGGTTTCCCGAGTACTCGACAGAGGGTTAGAGGCTCGCCGAAAAATAGTGGGAGGAAAGAATTGAATTTGCAATACTCGTTCAATTACTCGCAATACGCGCTCATTCAAATTATTTCGTCGTTAGTTTAAATGTTAGTTGGACTAATATTTAAATTGTTGTTTTAATAATCAGTTGGACTGTATTATATTTGATTATATATAATTGGATTATATTAATCAATATATTTGAATTAATTAATTTCAGTTTACAGTTGATTTTATAATTGGATTATAGTAATCAATGTAATTGAGGTTAATTAATTTAGATTATATTTGATTATATAGTTGGACTATTATAATCATTATAATAATAGTACCACAAATCGTTGATTAAATAGTTGGACTATTAGAATCAAGATATAAAAATGAAAGATTAGTGTTTAAGACATAATCCTGGGTGAAAATGTATTTAAACGATTTTAATTTTCAAATTGGGAATAAATTTCAGGATGGTCCTGGAAAAATAATAACTTATTTTATTTGGTAAAATAACGTATTATGCCTAAGCCTGGAGTTAAGCAAATAGTAGAGCATAATCTTTGGAAGATCATGTAATGATAACTTAAGTGCTTAATCCATTATGTTTGTCATAATTATGTTCACAGCAAGTATTAAAATTGGATTTTAAGATTCAGTGCCTTGAACAGTATTACTCCGATTTCCATCGAGTAATACTATCCTCCAACTTACCACTGCATATCGGTATTCCTCTCAGGAAAACCGTATGGTGAGTAACAATCTAATTGTTCTCACGTGAGGTGTATAAGTACAATACTTATGGTATCCCTAGGATGACCTACATTTGGCACTTATCCTATTTGGGTTTTAGTTTGGTATCATCCAAACATATGCCTAGCATACCCAAATTATCAGGGATGAGAAACCCGGTTTCTTTCCCGTTCATATCTAATATGATATCTGTTAAACAGATTATTATGGAACCTTATTCAAAATAAGTTCTTGCACTGTTTAAAGCTTATCCGTTGAAGGAAATGGTAGCTCAGAGCGACTCAAGATTAACCTTATTATGTCTAACAAAATTCGGTTAATCCGTTCGGACACACCGTCAAACTGACGTATTCCGGGAGGAGTCCTTATTTGAAAGAATATTATACTCTTTCAAGTATACTAGAAACTTATTGCTTAAGTATTTTTCATTACGGTCTTACCGTGACGGTTTAATACTTTAGCCGATCTGTTTGTCTATTTCGTGTCGAAACTCTAAAAGTTTCCGATTTGTGTTTCAAAAGAAACACATAACCATACGTGATGCTACATCCGTACAGGTCACAAAATATTCATTTCCATATCTAGCCTAGCTAGACATGGGCCCACTTGCTTCACTATGAAGTAGGGCTAACAGATCGGTGGCATTTACACTTTTACCAAGTAAATAGTGTTTTAGGCACTTTGCCCAAATGGACTAGATTCGTAGACTTTATTTGAGTGGAATCAAATCAGTCCTGGTATCCGCTCTTCAAAAGTGCGGATATACGATTCTTGTTTATCAGTGTCCCTGACAACTATGCCACAATTAAGTTTCTTAACTGATCAAATCAATTTGAGCTATTTATTTGTCATGTTACATAATTGAGATATCATTTATATTCAAAATATAAATTATGTTATTCACATCTAATGTGTTTATCTCAATATCATCTTTATATAATAAAACACTTTAGTGTTCTAGAATATAAAGGTACACCCGCAGCGGGTTATACGCGATATAGAGATAATGTTTCTAGTCAAACTAGCTACATTATAACAGTTTCTAAATTTAAGTACTAACCCGAAGGTAGTTCCTAAATTCAGGTATCTACGGTTAAAACAGCGACTTTCGTCCTGTTTCCAATTCGCAGATAAATCTCTATTGAAGTCAGTATCCTGTTCAAAACAGATTCTGAACATCAATATATATATTTTATGTACCACACTAAGTATCTAAACATGAATATTTCATCCAGGATGAGACTATTACCATTAATCTTCGAATACACAAGAACCGCACAGGTGGGACAGAGTCAGAAAACAACCTGGGTATGGGTTTCTGATCTAACCTCATAAAGATATGAATCTTATTGAGGAATACCAACTGACTACGTATGAGGAAGTGATACAAGATATCAACTCCCTAATTATGGCAAAGTGTCATGTAATCCGAAATGGATTCCATGTATATCAACCAGTTTGGATACTAGTTGATGTACCACAAGGCATTGTGCCTATTGGTACTATATGTCTTCTAGGAAGACATACATGGATGACAACATACCAACGTATAAAGCTAGGCTTTAACGGAAAGGTATCGTTATCAACATTGTGTTGATTACGATTCAACCTTTTACCTGTTGCCACGGTAAATCCATTTGGATTATGCAGGTTATTCGATCCATGATTGGATTGAAGCAAGCATTAGGTTCTTGGAATTATCGTTTTGATATAATCATAATGGTGTACGATTTAATTCAAAACGAAAATAATTCTAGTATATATATAAGAAGGTTAGTGGGAGCGCACTGATAGTGGCTGTCCTATAAAATAATGATAATACGTCATTTCTTGGAAATGATATTCCCATAAAATAAATATCGTCGAAAGCTTGGCTTTCGCAATACTCTCCTAGAAACCGTACATTGAAAAATGTACGAGACCTGGTGTATCATACGCTTTGAGCATATGGATTCACAAACAGACCAATCCGAGTGATAGTCACTGGATTGATGTTAAGAACATCCGTTAGTATCTTAGAGAACTAAGGATGCTGTCTTAGTCTATGGAGAAGGAGAACTTGAAGTGACTGGGGTCACTGTAGCAAGTTTTATATAACCGATAAAGACGACTAAAAGTCGCAAGCGGTACTATACAGTTTGAATAACGGTACAGTGAGCTGGAAATCTTCCAAGCAAGATACTGATACCGAATAAACAACAAATGCGGGTTGTTGTTGCAGCTGAAGTAACAATAGAAGTTATTTGGGTTAATACAAATCTAATTAGATTAGATATAGTTCTGTTAGCAACTGAGCTAGGCATCAGCACAAGCTAAAGAATTAATGGTCTCATCAACGATCCAGATACATACTTAGATATTCATCTGATTCATTCGGATCATACATCGTGGCGATGTGATGATCGAATAAATCGCATCAAGATGATAATCATGCAAATCCGCTGACGAAATCTTTTCTCAGCAGTTTGAGCCAACCGTACATAGTTCGGGTGTTAGACACTCAAGTGACTGGCTATAGGCCAAGTGGGAGATTGTTGGATAATTATGACCCATAGCGTCACTATTTGTACAGATCACGGTGTTCTTGTACAAATTAACTATGTGACAAAGGAGATTATACTCTCATCATTTGTGATTAGATCACCTTAGATGTATAAATGAAGAGAAGTCCATATGATTAGTTCCTGGATTGAGAATGATATGAGACAGTATCAGTCCACGAAGGATTAATCATTAAATATCCCTAGTCGTAGTATTATCGAGACAGGACATCGATAATGCGGAATAGGCTAGTATTGCACTTGTGCGCGTTGTGAGGGCACAACGGCATAGTTCTCATATATATGAGTATCGGATACTTATGCAAGTGCGATAGGAGGTCGTGTTTCACCGATGGTACGGGAAACAGCTTCGCTCTGGATAGACCCCTCGGAATCCCATTGGTATTATGACTATGTGTCTATGGGAGGCCGAAATCAAGGTAGGTTTGTATAGTCTTAACCTGAGACTTACATCGCTAATACTTGCGATAATCGGTAGACTTTGGTCGTGGTGGTACAGGGCTTTAACCGGTTCTGCGTACACCACTTCTGGGTTTATCAGAGAGTCGTAGTGTATTGGGTGTGATGTCAAGACGGAAGTATCACTCCAGTCATAGGGGAGATGATGTCACGCAGGATTCGGTATTAGTGCTCTTAAGTTCTGGTGGGATATTATGACAAGGTCATGTATATCCGATTATAGAGACTAGTTACCAGACATCCGACATGTGCTTCGGACGGGGCAGACACTTATCCAGCCCCAGCCCTAGCACGTGACTATCCGATACTGGGCTGATATACACAATACTACGGTATACTACGCTTGATACAGATCTATATATTCCTGTAAGAATATTTCTGGAGAATTGGGTAGGCATGGCGCTTTGCTAGAAGCCAACCTTGTCTTGTAAATCGGTATAAACGTAGTACGAGGTACTTACGTGTTCGGATAGTCCGACGACCCGATTTACTGCCAATATATCCAGAGATCTCATGGGTCGCTTCCCGAAGATTCACCGATGACGTATGACTCGCACTTAATTAATCTGGGATTAATTAGATGAGAGAGAAAATTAATCTGGGATTAATCACGGAGATATTTTATCTGGGATAAAATATTAATTAAAGAGAGAGAACGATTAATTTGTAATTAATCGATAAAATAATATATTTGATATATTATTAGAAATTGGATTTCGACGCGGATTAAAATTAGATTTTAATTCGGGCGAACGAATTAATTTAGAATTAATTCGTTAGCGATATGAATAGTGATTTCGCTAGCGTAATCATTTAATTACGACGCGACGGAAAATCATTAAATTGGAATTAGCGAACCCGAGCCCGGGATTATTTGCGAGCGCATTTGCATTTCGAATTCGAGTGCGGCACGCAAGTCAAATCGTGCGTCAAATCGCTAGTCACATCAAGCGTCAAATCAAATGTCACTTTGAGTGATGTGACATGTTGTCACTTGATTTGAGTGATTGATGTGGTTGTTGAAAATGCATTAATGGGCTTTTGCTTTTTGACTTTTTGTAAATGAAAAATGCTTTTATTTATTTGTTTTTTGTTTTTGGAAAATGAAATAAATATATAAAGCATTTTTTCTTTATTTTCTCTCTCTCTCAATCGGTTTCTATGAAACCCTTTTTCCCACCTCTTTCTCTATTCTCCCTCTCACGCTTCAAGCCGATTTCTTCTCCAAAAATTCTGGTTTGACCGAATCAGTGAGAAGCAAAGAAGAAGGAGTAGTGCTAGCACACACATGGGTTATACATAGGTGATAGGGAAACGAATTTATGAGCTTGGAATCGTTTTGGAAGCTTGAAGCTTGGAGCTTCAATGGTGTTCATCAATGGCCGATCATGGAGGAGACAATAACCAGTGAAACCGAGCAGCCCACTGCATGAGGAAGCCACTGCCGAGCTTGGAGGGAGGCAGAAAACGATCTTGTTCTTCGCATCTCAAACCGTTCAATATGAGTTATGTTTCCGCCTTACTCCTTTGATATGTTCATAGGAATTTTATGCTTGATTTCATGATTCTTGGGACCTATATTAGAACTCAACACCTCGACCCTGGGACGCATCCCAATACCGCTGACAATATGGGTCACGACCTTGGGACGCATCCCAAAATTGCTGATGATGTGGGCCTCGACGTTGGGACGCATCCCAACTGATACTGACGCTGATGATGTGGGCCTCGACCCTAGGACGCATCTCAACTGATACTGACGCTGATATGGGCCTCGACCCTAGGACTCATCCCCAAAACTGATACTGATGTGGATGTGGGCCTCGCCCCCGGGACTCATCCTCAAAACCGATACTGATACTGATGTGGGCCTCGCCCCCAGGACTCATCTCCAAAACTGATACTGACAATGCTGATGTGGGCCTCGCCTTCCGGGACTCATCCCCAAAACTGATGCTGATACTGATATGGGCCTCACCCCCGGGACTCATCCCCAAAACTAATACTGATAATGTTGATGTTGGCTTCGCCCCCGGGACTCATCCCCAAAACTGATGTTGATACTGATGTGGGCCTCGCCCCCGGGACTCATTCCCAAAACTGATACTGACGATGTGATAGTTCATTCCAACATAATGTACTGCCTCTCACAAGATAATCCTGATAGCTAAACATATTTTCGTCCTCAACGGATGCTTCGCGTCGAAACCAGAGAACCTTCAAAGTACTTAATACACTCAGAGTCAATCGTCTGAATGAATGATCTAAACTAGACTCTTAATGTGTGTGTGCCAAGGCTCATTCACAGCTTAATCCTTTAGTAAGCCAACTTGATGATTTTGTCTCGGAGAATTGTATCAGTGGGTCTAACCAACCGAGATGTCTTGATCATACTCTGTGATTACTTCCTCGTACTCAACATGATATAGTTTTCTTCTTCTTTTCTTTCGTCTCTTTCTTTTCTTTCTTTTCATTTTGAACTTTCTTTTTCTTTTTCTTCTTTTTTTTCTCTTTTCTTTCTTTCTCTTTTTTTTTCTCGACACACCTACCCTTTAAGGTAGCATTTCTCCTCATTGAGGTCCTAATACTCGCCCATGGGTAGCTTCACGCTTATCAGTTATAGGTGGTCTATTTTTTTTCTTTTCATAGACTCTTTCTTTGTTTCCAACCATATCATATATCGTAACATAAGTAAACCAGGATGGACATCCAGGCGAACGGTCATTCACTGAACCATCATCTCTTTAACTAGTCATTTCGGCAACGACTCAAGCTTCTACTGCTGAGATCCCGTAATCAAGTGCTCGCGAGTCTAGCCGAGATCAACCACTCAAAATACCGGATGAGAGCACTCCTCGCACTTATCGTTTCTAAGGTTTCTCCCTACAGCAAACAATGTCATCACCGGAGATATGCCTAACTATCAAAGGCTTCTCTCTCTCTTTTTTTCTCTTTTTTTTTTCACTCCACGAAATTATGCCTTTCAACTGCTGATAATGTGGGCTTCGCCCCTTGGGACTCCTTTCTGAAACTGATACCGGCGTGGGCCTCAACCTTGGGACTCATCCACGAAACTATACTGATATGGGCCTCAACCCTGGGACTCATCCCCGAAACTAATACTGATTCATTTCTGAAACTGACTGTACTGTTGCTGCTTCTGATTGGCTTGTCTTTGCCACTTTCTCTTTTTTTTCTTCTTCGAAACCTGGGAATATAAAACAAAACAAACACCAAAAAAAGAATGCAAAATACGTTACGTGTATGCATGCATGCATGAATGAGTTTCCTATCCTGTTGGTCAGGTCTTCTATCGGTGACTACTCGGTCTTTTCTTCCTCGGGCAAAGTACTGCTTCAATCTGTCCATATTGATCGGCTCGGTGAACTCATTCCCTTCCAGGTCTGACAGTCTCACTCCTCAATTTCCCATTACTTTCTGTACAATGTAAGGTCATTCCTAGTTTGGTCTAAACTTTCCTCTCGGGTTTGTTGTCGACGGCTTCGACTGCTTAAGCACCAGATCACCCTTCCTGATCTTGGTAGGACGCACTTTTTTATTGAATGCTCGAGCTAACCTCTTCTGGTGTATCTGCATATGATGCAAGGACTTCATCCTCTTCTCATCCATCAATGCTAACTGTTCAAACCTCTGCGAGGCCCTGATGAGTGGTAATTATATCACTATTTCCCACTCATTTAACCTAATATTTTGTATAGTTTCTTGAGTTTTGTGAATATTTTGATGTTTTTTGTGTTATTTTGTAGATAAATAAAGTTTCAGGACATTATGGAGGTGATTTGGGGCCAAAATAGTGAAAACGGACGAAAAAGGCAAAATGGTCATTCTGCGCGTCGCGACGCGCAAGCCTATGGCGTCGCGACGCATAACATGCCCCAAACAATGCTAACGTGCGCCGGGTTCACAAGTCAGAATCTGAGAAAGTGTGACTTTGCTAACGTGCGTCGTGCCACGTGTCACCATCACAGTCGATCTGCTAACATGCACCGTGCCATGTGTCATCATCCTATGGTGCCGAAAGTCGCCATTGTCACGTGTCGCCACATGTCACTCCACCTGTCAGCCACGTCATCATCCACATCACCGGTTGACCGAGTCACATTGCCACGTCATCGTCAACCAATCACAGCGTGCCACGTGTCACAATTCTATGGTGCCGACAGTCCCTTTCACCACGTGTGCCATGTCAGCGCCACGTCAGCATCAATTATTGATAAACTTATCTGAAATCGACACGTGGTGGATAAGAATCTGAGCCGACCAATCAGAAGCCGCCACGTGTCACAATAATTGAGATCCAACCACCTTGCCATGTGTAGCCTTATCACCTTATCCAGAATCTGAAGTCGACGAACCAGAAGCTGCCACGTCGACAAACCGCGCGTCGCAACGCTGGTTTGGCGTCGCGATGCCAGACCCCTACTGACGCCTATAAATTCAGCGCGATTTCAGATTCAAAGCATGCCTTCCTTGAGTTTTGTAAGGACTCTAAGGATTGCATCTTGTGTGTTTTAGTTTTTGTAATTTTAATTTAGCATTTTTACTTTTAGTATTTTTAATTATGCACTTTTACTTTTTGTAATAAAATTTTATTTACTTTTTTACTTTATGTTTTGTAGTTAATTTACCGCTGGGGTAAAAGGTGAAACATTTAATATAATTATCTAGGTAAATCTCACTTAATTATAATATTTAAATTATAATTTAACCGGATTAATTAATGGCAGACTTTATTACCGCCTATATGGTCGGTCTAAATATAAATTACTTTACCGCCTATATGGCTGGTCTTTATGTGACAGATAATTACCGCCTATATGACTGGTGTAATTGGACTAAATGGATTACCACCTATATGACTGGTTTTAAATGTTTAATATTATTAATTCCTGAGAAAGCATAACAGAAAATAATTTATATATTATAATAAGTGAGATTCCTAGATAAGAAATATTAAATGTGAATCCTCTAACCCCAGCATTTTATTTTATTCTAGGGAAGTGATGAAACACAATATTACTAGGCTTAATAATTGATTCAATTATTTATTGGGTAATTCTTTAGTTTGTTTATTGAGTCTTAAGCTTAATGCTTCTTATTGTCTGATCACCAATAAGATTGATGTGGTAAACTTAAAATGAACTAGATATAGGGATTTTAGGTTTCAGCCTTAGATTCAATAGCCAACGATCTTCCTTGAGGATAGATAACCCTTTAATAGATTTCCTTACATGATAGACATATACCTGTCAGGCGGGGGTAGCCATAATTGGAACTTAATCTTAATGAATCCAGTTAATTTGGTTGACATAAATATATGGTTCAATTGGGTTATACTGGGTATTTGCGTCTGACCATCGACATAGGCTTTTGCATATTTTCGTGTTCCAGGTTAGCAATCTGATTTATTACACATAAATAAGAGAATCAATTCATCTTTATAATAATATTGTGTGGAGTCACGACCCTAGATATTTGAGTCTTTTCTTTTATTTTCCTTAGTATTTTCTTTTGAGTTTGTTTTTATTTTCAATTAGCAAATTCCCATTCAACCAACCAAAAGCAATCAAACAATCATTCTCTTCTCCCTATAATTAGATACATGTAAATAAATAGTATCAATATATAATAACAACAGTAGGAATTAAGTCCTCGTGTGATCGATATTTTTATACTACTTGAATGATACGTGCGCTTGCGTTATACGTGTGTGTTTACGCCGGTCATACCCATTCTTGTTCAGGCAATTCTGCTTCTGCTAATACCCGCATAGATTGTATCTCAACTTCCACCGGTAATACAGCTTCCATTCCGTAGACCAAAGAGTAAGGCGTGGCTCCTATTGTCGTTCTTACAGAAGTTCTGTACCCCCACAGGGCATATGGTAGCTTATCAGTCCAATATTTGTAATTCTCTGTCATCTTGGCTAAAATCGTCTTTATTGTTTTATTGGCTACCTCGACTGCCCCATTTGCTTATGGCCTGTAAGGTGACGACTTGTGATGGCCTATTCCATACTTCTGTAACATCGCCTTTGTTTCTCCCTGAAACTGGACTCCATTGTCTGTGACCACGTGGTGTGACATACCATATCGACAAATGAGATTCTGAGCTATGAACTTTGCCATTTGCTTTACTGTAACATTACAGAATGACTCGACTTCCACCCATTTTGAAAAGTAGTCCACTGCCACTACTATGAAGCGATGTCCATTCGATGCGTTCGGTCAAATCTCTCTGATCATATCAATTCCCCATGCTGAGAAAGGCCAC
Source organism: Zanthoxylum bungeanum (assembly GCA_019454045.1). Lineage (NCBI taxonomy): Eukaryota > Viridiplantae > Streptophyta > Magnoliopsida > Sapindales > Rutaceae > Zanthoxylum > Zanthoxylum bungeanum. Next base: position 127,153 of record SKCR01032156.1, read on the forward strand.
GGCTCTGACAGCCCATGCAACTCTGTGTGTGGTAAATGATTCAAGTTACCATGCGCTTGACAATAATGACAGTGCTTTACCAGTTTCGCACAGTTAGATTCCATGGTCGACCAGAAAAAGCCTTGTCTTACTATCTTACGAGACAGATTCAACCCATTCATATGCGGTCCACATACACCAGCATGTACTTCTTCCATTACCTTCTGAGCCTCTTCTTTCCTCAAACACTTTAGCTGAATACCATTTGTCTATCTCTTGTACAGTTCTCCTTTCAAACTTACATACTGAGAAGCCAACTTCCGAATGGCTATTCTATCCTTTCTGCTCGCTTCCTCTGAGGGTTCCCCATGTTCTAAGTACCGCTGGATATCATAATACCAAGTTTTTCCATCGTTGATCTCTATTACCAAGATTTTTTCCATCTCATAAACCGGTTTGCTTGCTGTTGTCAACACTAGAGGTCTCATTACCAATTTCTATGGATTTTCCCAAGTTGCGGCCAGTGTAGCTAACGCGTCTGCCATTTGATTTTCTTCTCGCGGCAAATGCTGAAATTTACAATCGGGGAGGGCCTGTGTCAGACTCTTGAGGTGGAACAAGTAGGGTTTCAACCGTTCTTCCTTCAATTCCCATTCTCCTTGCATCTGTCGGACTACCAACATCGAGTCTCCGTAGACCTCCACGTTCTTAGCCTTCAAAGTTATCAACGCAATTAGTCCAAAGGCGTATGGTTCATAATCAACCATGTCATCATCAAAGACATGGATATCATCACTCAATCTGTTTGGAGGGTCCTCACGCCTCACATTCTCAGAGCCTCCCCCAGCGTGGGGCACAGCCATACTAGCCACAACGGTGGTCAAAGCTTGCAACTGCTCGGTAACCTTAGTGAGACTTGTTTCCAACCGATCCATACGAGATACCTCATTCTCTGATTCGCTCATGTTTGCTGAAGGCTTTTTTATGAGTCTTCCCTATTACCTATAACCCAACGGATATCTATGATGGCTTTTAAGATACAAAAGGTTAACATGCTGCGTGTATGCATGAGATGCATGAGATACGTGTGATGTATGGAATATATAAGTCGGCCCATTATAATTTTAAAGAATTCAATCATATTATTACGCGGTGCAAACTTGTCCCAGTTGAAAAGGCCCAACAGGTTTACACTTTTGCGATAACATGGATAAACAACTTCAAATGATAAAAGGCCTAAACATAAAGTGGCCCATCGGCATTTTAGAAGCTTTTGGCCCAATTTCCATAAAGCACGGACTCGTCCCAGTTTAAATGGCCCACCAAGCCCATACCTCATGACAAAAAGTCCAACTGAATCCAAATGACGATGGTCCTAAATGCAAGCATAAAGGAATAGTTTCTATTAGTCCTACAACTACAGTTCATGTGCGGGTTTATAGGGGTATAGACAAAGGCTCTCGCTGGCGAAGGATTGCCCACAACTAGGACTCCCCACTCAAGGGTTTGAGCGACCAAGTGAGCGCACCTTTTTTATACCCTAAGGTACGTGCCAACGAGTGATAATACGTGAATGACTGTCAAATGGATTTATTATTGAAGATTCCCCAGAGGGAGGGTGGAGCGAACTCTCTTAAATACCCAAGCCTCTTAGGCTCTTATCGCCTTGGTGACAGGAATAAACAACAAGTCCTCCAAATTAGTCCATCACAGTAAGCTTCGAGTAAATGATTATCTAGGTGCCTTCACAGCTTTTCCTTATAGAAAGGTAGTGAATGAAGGAAGACACCAAACCATTACTTAGCTCTAATGATGCCTTAGATTAAACCTCATCAACCCACTATAGACACGGTTAACTAAAGCACAAATCACAAACATTACAAGACATTATTTCGGGGGCGATTCTCTATCCCCGGTGGAGTCACCAGACTGTAGGACACAAAAATCGGTGACGCTATCCCAGGATCGCGGCCCGGTTAGGAGTATGGAGTAGCCCACGGGGGACTACACCGGAGAAATAAAAATGGAGTCGCCACCCAGTGTGAATTGGGAAAATGATTTAAGGCCACACTCACCCCTCGCAAGGGAATACCTCAAACCGTTGGGTTCGGAATGGTCCTTTATTTATGCCACTTGTAATGAAATGATTTGTGCAATAGTACAACCAAATCTCATGCAACACATACCAGATAATTTAAGCAACATGAAAGTTTGCACACCATAATCGTAAATGAAAGAAATGAAGGCAAAATACGTAATTCATGAACGTATTAAACAATAAAGTGAAATAATGTAACTAATAATAACTATGAAGGCATTAATAATAAAAGCGAGCACACAATCTCATGAGTATATCGAATAAATAAATGCGAAAAATATAAATAAACAATAACGGTAAAGGCATAAATATTAGAGAGAGCTAACTAAGCATATGATGGGGAAGGGAATGACTAAGGAAACAAACATGCATGAAACATGATGAAGGAATCTATCCAGTGTATGCGCGTTCGTGTAGCGTTTGTAAACGCGTTCGAACGGTAAACAGAATGCGAGCGTTCGAGTAGCGTTTGATAATGCGTTCGAATGATAAACAGAATGTAAGTGTTCGAGTAACGTTTGATAACACGTTCGAACGATAAACAGAATGTTCGCGTTCGTATTGTGTTTGATAACGCGTTCAAACGGGATAAGACCTGATGCATGATATAATAAAATGGACGCGCATTCGAATAGCGTTTGTAAATGCGTTTGAACGGAATGAAGCAGAATGTGTTGGACAGTTATGGCCCATAGCATCACTATTTGTACAGATAATGGTGTTGTTGTACAAATTAACTATGTGACGAAGGAAATTGCTCTTCTATCATTTGTAATTGGATTACCTAGATGTATAAATGATAGAAGGTCCATATGATTAGTTCCGGATTGAGATGATATGAGACAGTATCAATCCACGAAGGTTTAATCATTAAATATCCCTAGTCATAGTATTATCGAGATTGGACATCGATAATGCGGAATAGACTAGTATTGCACTTGTGCGCGTTGTGGGAGCATAATGGCATAGTTCTCATATATTTGGGTATAGGATACTCATGCAAGTGTAATAGGAGGTTGTGTTTACCGATGGTACAGAAACAGCTTCGCTCTGGATAGACCCCTCGGTGTAGGAAATGCTTTCCTCGCGCAGCGGAAGCGATTAGGCACACGGATCGACATTGAAAATTTTTTTTGTCTTCCCTTCCTTAAAACCGAATGGAACCAGCACTTATACTGAAGTTTTGCTTCTGTTTCGGACAAGATCTCAGCCCCGGAATGCACGTGAAACAGTCCCCGAACATCCCCCGAACTGCAATGAATTATTGGACTATTTTACACACGTTACACACGCGAACTGCACCCAAACCAACCCCTGATTTGCGTGACCTGCTGTAGCGTTTTAGGTCTGATTTTTCCACTCAAAAAAAATCCTAACTCAGCTCCAAAAATTCCCCAAGGTGTTTCCCAAAACCCAAATTAAAACGAAACAAATTGAGTCCCGAATCAACCAAGTGATTCACGGCAATGGGCAGTAAAATTGTCCCAATGCCGTGAGATGGAGATGAAAAGAATAATATGTTTTGTTCAATGCCACAAGATCTTCCGAGCTATATCCCGTTACCAACGGAAAGTAGTGTGGGCTATACACACAAACAAATTGACCGGCGTAAACACACACGTATAACGCAAGCGCACGTATCGTTCAAGTAGTATAAAAATATCGATCCCACGAGAACTTAATTCCTACTATTGTTATTAATTGTTGATAAGTAGTATAAAAATATCGATCCCACGAGGACTTAATTCCTACTATTGTTATTAATTGTTGATACTATTTATTTACAAATATCTAATTGAGGGAGAAGTGAAAGATTGCTTGCATGATTTGGTTGATTGTAGATTTGCTAAATAAATAAAAAGATAAAAAGACAAAAGAAAATACTAAGGAAAATAAAAGACTCAAAGATCTAGGGTTGTGAATCTTTCTAATATCTTTAAAAAGATGAAGAGATTATTTTATGTTTGTGTAATAAATCAGTTTACTAACCTGGAACACGAATTTATGTGAAAGCATCTGTCAATGGTCAGACACAAATACCCAGTTTAATCCAATTGAACCATAGTCTATGTCAACCAAATTATCTGGATTCATTAAGTTTAAGTTCTAATTATGGCTACCCCCGCCCGACATGTATATGTCTATCCTGTAAGGAAATCTATTAAAGGGTTATCTATCCTCAAGGAAGATCGTGGGCTATTAAGTCTAAGGCTGAAACCTAAAATCCCTATGTCTAGTTCATTTTAGATTTACCACATCAATCTTATTAGTGATCAAACAACAAGAAGCATTTAAGACTTAATAAGTAAATCTTTAAATTACTCAAATTATAAAATAACCTCTTATAAACCGGTGATATTAGATTTCATCACAACCTAGAAAACTAACTTAGTTATAACACATAATTAGGACTAGTAAAAAGACATAAAAATTACTTAAAAAGTAAATGAAGAAAAATAAATAAAATGCTAAGGAAAAAGGAATTAATTTCTATTATTCACTATTTAGATATCTCCCATAATATAATATATAATCTTGTGATAATTTTACCAAACATCCATATAGGCGGTAACCTGATTAAGTCAAATTAAGATAAACCAGCCATAAAGGCGGAACAAGAAATAAACCAGCCATAAAGGCGGAACAATAATTAAACCAACCGACCAGTATGGCGGTATCCTCATTAAGTCAGGTTTAAAATAGTTTATATATTATATTTTAGGGAGATTAATCTAAATAGCAATAGTAAAAGAATTACCTTTTTACCTCAGCATGGAAAAGTTACCTCCGCATAGTAAAATGGTAAAAAGTAAAAATAAAATTACTATTCAAAAAAATAGAATTACTATTATTACTTCAGAACTTAATTAAAACTAACTATAAAACTGAAATTAAAAGAAACTAAGAAGAAAACTCCCTATTTACATCAGAGGATTTCAAGGAAAAGGTACATTTGAAACTGAAATTTGAAGCAGAATTTATAGGCCCCGGTAGACCTTGGGCGTCGCGATGCCAAGGGCTTTGGCGTCGCTACGCGATGACGTGGCACGACGTTATTGGTTGCTCGACATCTCACCGGACACGTGGCAGGGCAGCTGAAAAATTTCGGCTCGTTGAATTTTTGACATGTGGCAAGGCGGCTGGCTGAAGTCGGCTCGTTAAATTTTTGACACGTGGCATGCGGCGCACGTTAACAGATCGCTTGTGATTATGACACGTGGCACGGCGCACGTTAGCAAAGTCAAACTTCTCGAACTCTGACTTGTGGACCCGGCGTACGTTAGCATCTCTCGGTGCACGTTAGGCGTCGCGACGCACAAGGTTCGGGCATCGCGACGCGAAAAATTACAAAAATGCCCTTTTTGCCAATTTTCACAGTTTTGCTCCAAATCACCTCCAGAATGTCCTGAAACTTTATTTATCTACAAAATAACACAAAACACATCAAAATATTCACAAAACTCAAGAAACTATGCAAAATATTAAGTTAAATGAGTGGGAAATAGTGATACATTTACCACTCATCATAAATCCATAAACGTTTTAGAAATTAAATCACACACTAATAATATTTTTCTTGTTCTTGTTCTTCAAAATTGTTTCTCAACTTTTGAGAGAATTGTGAAGAAGAAGAAGGTGGCTAGGGTTTGGAATGAGAGCTCTTCAAAAGAAAATAATGTTTTCCTTTTATACTTAGGTCAATTTTGTTTCACTCAAACAAAACAACCAATCCTCTCCCTAAGGTAGAATTCGGCCAAGGCTAGGATTTTTGGATTAAATTTTGTTTCCAAAATAAACAAATCATATTCCTTATACACCAAGGAATTCGGCCAGGGCTAGGATTTTTGATTAAATTTTGTTTCCAAAATAAACAAATCATATTCCTTATACATCAAGGAATTCGGCCATGCCCTTTATTTCTTCATTAATTTTGTAACAATATTATTTACTTTCCATAAAGTCAATATATGTTACAAATTAAATATATGATTAATATTTTGAAAGTCATTACTTCCAAAATTAAATCAAGGGTTTCCAAAACCCATAATATAGAAATTACAATCTTAGCCTTATTGAATTATATCATATATATAATTCAATATTTTATATTTAATAATTATCATATAATTATTAATACCATACATTAACTTTTAATGTATAGTTTCAAGTGTGACATAATTAATATTATTAATCATATTAATAATATTTATTCTTTTGTGAGTATATAATTAGACTATCCAATTATATTAAATCCGCTATAGTAAATCGAGCTAGCACGGGGACCAAATGGACCCACGGTTCCGAGCTCCAATAATCTCGAGATATTAATTAAGCTCTTAATTAGATATTCCGAATTATTAACTCCGGGTTATTCAAATAAAAACCCAAAGTTGCACTCTTGTTGCCGCAATGAAATATTAAGTTGAACTAAGTCGTTGTCCATCGATATAGTCATTACATACGAATTGATCATTCACGAGTATCTTGTAATTAGAGCCGGGTCATAATGTCTGTTATACCCCTCTAATTATTTTTATCTTAAGTACCATTGATTCTCTAATGAACGATTTATTCATAACTATTTTGAATATTAATCTTTTTGTTCGTAATAGAAAGACTTGAGCGCTCAAATCGTTCAAGTACCGAATCAACCCTTAAGAAAGATACTCATCTACTTCTCGCAAGAAGGAGTGAACTCCATGTCTATGTAAAACGTTCCCAGCTACAAAACAAACTGTGCCCCCAAAGTACGTAGCTATTGGTTGGGACTGCTACACCAACCTCACCTTTGTAAATCAAATGACACAGCCTGCCATACAGGAGTTCGTAGTACACTCAGGATTAAGATCAATCCATATATGACCATCAAGTAGATTGAAATGACTTTCTTTGCTTAACAGATATTATAAGAATGTCATTTCTATCTGGGTCCAGTCCTATATGATCGCATCATACAAGGTGCCTCAATCTCATGTCTCTACATGGACGATCCGGATTAGGATCGCCATACAAATATAGAATGGACCGCAGCTATAGATAAACCACAAACAAAGTACCCGCTTTGTTTGCTCTCTATTGACTATTTAAGATTACTAACTTCATACTTAAATCATCTGGTGTATGACACTCATACACTAAGTCTGAAGGTACATAAGTAATCTACGGTATTTACGAAGATATATAATATGCGAAAAATAAACAAACAATTTGATAAATGAATAATGCATCGTTTTATTTCAAAATACATGAAACCTTTTACGTCACATGTAGCTTTAGGGCTTACATCCCAACAATCTCCCACTTGCACTAGAGCAAATGGGACATGTGATGAGCGGAAAATATATCAATATTTACCGCCCCTTTAACTTAATATTTTGTTTAGTTTCTCGGGTTTGATGAATATTTTGATGTGTTTTAGTTTATTTTGCATATAAAATAATATCGGATCTCAATGAAATCATTTAGGACGAAATATGGGTCAAATAAGGGCAATTATTGGAATTGATATTTTAATTTTGGAGATTGGAAACTTGAAAGGGCGTTTTTGACGAAGTGCAGTTTTGGAAATTCCAGTTTTACGCATCTGTCGTAATTTGGGCATAACATTTTACTCCGATATCGGATTGAGCTGATTCAAGTTCCAGATTAAAGAAGACTCAAATATATACAGCTTTGAAAGACAAAATAATTTCGAATTCTGAAGATTTCATGCCCGAAATTGATGAACCATCCAGAAGTGTGTTGTGTTTAATTATTAAAGTCACTTTCAATCATTTTCAAAGTAAAATATAAATTAATAGATAAATAATAAAAATTATCAAATCATCACCAAACATGATAAGGGATTATTGGAGCAATTAACAATGGATTTGGTGGAGCAATTAGTGGAGCAATTAATAATTGATTTGGTGGATGATTTTATGGAGGCAAAATTTTGCCTATAAATACAAAGCCATTTCATTTGTAAAATTCATACTTTCTTCTAAGGAATTCCTTAAGAATACTAAGAAGATTGTATCTTGTTTGTTTATTTACAGCTTTCAGTAATTAATTTCCGCTTTCGCACTTTCTTTTCTTTACTTTTCAGTTCTTACTTTCCGCAATTTACTTTTACGCACAGTATTTTTCTTTCTTTAATTTTCAGTTTTTACTTTTCAGTAATTTACTTTCAGCAATTTACTTTTCAGAAATTTACTTTTCATCAATTTACTTTCATCAATTTACTTTCAGCATTTAATTTTCAGTATTTTACTTTATGTCTTTTATTTTATTTAAGTTTTTTTTACTACCCGTAAATATGTGTCGTAACTAAGCCAGTTATCTGGGGTTGTGATGAAATCCAATATCACCGGTTTATAAGGGGTTAGATTATAGCTTGGGTAATATAAAGATTTATTTATTGAGTCTTAATCTTAAGGCTTTTTCATTAACTGGCCATTAATAAAATTGAATTGGGAAACTTAAAATGAACTAGCCATAGGGATTTTAAGTTTAAGACCTTAGACTCAATAGTCCACGATCTTCCTTGAGGATAGATAACCCTTTAATAGATTTCCTAACAGGATAAACATATACCTGTCGGGCGGGGGTAGCCATAATTGGAACTTAAACTTAATGAATCCAGATAATTTGGTTGACATAGACATATGGTTCAATTGGGTTAAACTGGGTATTTGTGTCTGACCATCGACAGAGGCTTACACATAATTTAGTCTTCCAGGTTAATAAATCAATATATTACTCAACTTTAAGATAACCATTTCATCTTTAAAATGATATTGGAAGAAATCACAACCCTAGATAGTTTTTAATATTGAATTTTCTTAAAACCTACTTTCGAACAATTTTATTTACTTGTTTTTAAATTTAGAATCGTCACCATTTCAAATCAATCAAACAACCTGTTAGATACTAGTAATCATTTGACCTTATAAAATTAATAGATTAGATATTAAGTCCTCGTGGGATCGATATTTTTACACTACTTGAACGATACGTGCGCTTGCGTTATACATGTGTGTTTAAGCCGGTCAAGTTTTTGGCGCCGTTGCCGGGGACTTATTTATCTTTCACTATTAGTTTAGGGGTTAGATACGTTACTTGTATCTAATTTCTTTTTACTTATTGTTTTTGTTTTCTTGTGTTTCAGGTTCTCAAAAAGTACATGAGACGAACCAGAAGCTTTGAACTCCAACCGCTTGACCCAGAAATTGAAAGAACCATCAGACAGTTGAGAAGGGAAAGGCGAGAAGGCCAAGAAGCAATCATTAACATGGAACCTGAACCGTTGGAGGTTGCACCACCAATTCCCATTCGAGACAGAACCATTCCGGTGGTTGACAGACTCATTTCCTGTATTGTACTTCCTCCCTTACCAGCAAATGCGTGTGACATCAAAACATGCATTCAGATGATTCAGCAGTCAGTTCAGTTCGGGGGGAATGCAACTGAAGATCCTAATGCCCACATCAGTAACTTCCTGGAAGTTTGCGGCACTTTCAACTACAACAGAGCATCAGAAGAAGCAATGAGACTGCGTGTTTTCCCATACTCCTTGAAGGACAGAGCTAAAGCTTGGCTACATTCACTACCAGCAGGTTCTATCACAACTTGGAACACTTTAGCCACCAAATTCTTGCAAAGTACTTTCCACCATCCAGAACCGGAAAGCTTAGGAATGACATCACATCCGTTATACAACAAGATTCAGAATCCCTCTGCGAATCTTGGGAAAGGTACAAATATTTGCTCCGGAAATGTCCTCACCATGAGATTCCAGAATGGCTTCAAGTCCAAACATTCTATAATGGACTTTCTGGAATAATGAGAACCACAATCGATGCTGCTGCTGGAGGAGCTTTAATGGCAAAAGGAGAAGATGAAGCCTGGGACCTAATCGAAGAAATGGCCAAAAACAATTCTTTATGGCCAATAGAAAGGAACATGATCCAAAGAATTGCAGGAATTTATGAAGTTGGAGCCAACACAGCACTGAATTCCAAGCTGGATGTGATTTGCAAAAATCTGGAAACTCTTAACATAAAAGTTAATGGTGGATCCACAAGTTCACCATTTGGAGAAGCACCTAATCAGAATCTTTCAACCAACATAAAGAAACGGTGAATTATGTCAATAATTTCAACAGACAGAGGAACATTCCATATTCTAACACCTACAACCCAGGGTGGAGGAATCATCCCAATTTCGCATGGAGCAACAATTCAGGGCAAATGAACAATCCACCACCCGGATTCCAACAACAAAATAAAAGCGAGGAACAGGCAAATGAACCAAGAATAACAGAAGTGTTGACCCACTTCAAAAAGATAGAAGTAAAACACGACTCTCAACAGCAAGATATGATGCTATGTTTCAATCTCAAGCAGCAAGATATGATGCTATGTTTCAATCCCAAGCAGCATTAATTCAAAGTCAATCAGCTTCTATTAAAGCACTGGAAAATCAAATTGGACAACTGGCCAATGCTCAGAGTTATAGACCGCCGGATACCCTTCCTAGCAACACAGAGCCAAATCCAAGGAACATGGGGAAGGAGCAATGTCATGCCATCATGTTAAAAAGCGGTACTGAAATCAAAAAAAATGTTGGAATCAATGCAACAACAATTGAAGATTTTCCAAAAGAAACAAAGCAACAGATGGAGGAAAAAGAAGCAAAGGAAAAAGAACAGATCACTCCACCTCCACCTTTTCCTCAGCGTCTTCAGAAGAATAAACTGGACAAGCAGTTTGCTCGATTCTTGGAGGTGTTCAAAAAGCTGCATATCAACATTCCATTTGCAGAAGCGTTTGAACAAATGCCTAGCTATGCCAAATTCATGAAAGACATTCTTTCACGAAAGCGGAGATTGGGAGATTATGAGACAGTAGCTTTTTCAGAAGAATGCAGCGCCATCATTCAGAGAAAACTTCCTCCAAAGTTGAAAGATCCTGGCAGTTTCACTGTTCCTTGCACCATAGGAGAACATGACTTCGGTAAGGCTCTGTGTGATTTAGGTGTTACTGTTAACTTGATGTCTTTTTCTATTTTCAGGAAACTGCAGATTGGAGAAACAATGCCCACTTCAGTCTCACTACAACTTACTGATAGAACGCTCGTATTTCCAAGAGGCATAGTTGAGGATGTGCTGGTCAAGGTTGACAAATTCATTTTCCCAGTAGATTTTATTGTCCTTGATATGGAGGAAGACACAGACGTGCCAATCATCCTCGGGAGACCATTCTTGGCTACAGGTCGAACCATTATAGATGTACAAAAATGAGAACTAACCATGAAGGTACAAGGCCAAGAAGTAACATTCAATGTTTTCAAAGCCATGAATTTCCCAGATGATGAAAAGAAAAAGGAATGTTTCAGACTTGATGTGATACATAGTACCGTTCAGAACTCTGATGAAAGACAAAGTTCTACTGACAAACTTAAAGCATGTCAATTACCTGTGGAGCCTGAAGATAAAGCACACTGCGTACTGAAGAAGCCTATTCTTGCACTATAAGCAACATAAGAGAAAAAGTTCCACCAGCTCAACGAATTGGAGGAATTTCACATACAACCTTTTGAGGATGCCAAATTGTACAAGGAAAAGGCAAGGAAAAGACATGATGAGAAGATAGTGCGCATACAACTGGAACCAGGGCAAAAGCTACTGTTAAACAAATCAAGGGGGAAATTCTTCCCATGGAAGCCAAAATCACGGTGGTCAGGTCCATTTGTGATCACCAAGGTTTTACCAGACAGAGCCGTTGAGATACATGATCCTGACTCCAACAAAACTTTCAAGGTTAAAAACAAGCGAGTTAAGCACTACTGGGGAGAATCATTTGAGTGACAAAAAGAAAGTGTCACACTTTCAGATCTAGCCTAATGTTCGAGAAGTCACCTCTAGCTGACGACGTTAAACTTAGCGCTTGCAGGGAGGCAACCCATGCAATTTTTATATATATTGTGATTTGGTGTGATTTCATTTTGTGTGTTTAGTTTTCGCAGGTTAATTCAATTCAAGATGGAAGAAGTTCTCGCAAATCTTCACAAGCAATTTCCTTCTCTCCCTCAAAAATCTTTGATGAAAGTCTACAAAGCTCGCTTGGAACGGATGAGGTTACTGATGATCAAAGGTATTCCTACTGACATTCGTTGGATTATTGAAGCACGGGTCCGATTGGCAGGTGAGTCTTCTGACTCTTTTATTTCACATCTGCCTGGTTTTAGAAGAAGCACCTATGCAAAGAAACGTAGAGCTAAGCAAATGGGTGTTTGTTACAAATGTGCACGCTGGAATTGCAATACTCGTTGTCATTCTTTAGGAATGGTGTCTGATAATCGTGAAGACAAAATTAAATTCATTTGGGATGGCTTGAGTAAGGAGTCTTTAGATGATATATCTTCAACTCTTGAGACGCATCCCAGTGGATATGTTCACATAGCCATTCGTAAATTACATACACAATTCAAAAAAGAAAGACAACAATTAAGTCTTGGGAATCTGACTCAAAAAGACCCTGTTTGCCAGTTTATAAGAAAATTGGATAGGAAGCTTGTCCCTGACGCATAGACGTCAATCAAGCCGTTACTTTTCTTGTAAATATTATATCTCTTTGTCTTTTCTTAATAATTGTGATTTGTTTTGTTGTTTTCTTTTATTTTCTCCGACAGGATCCAGACCTTTTTGACTATCACGATATTATTTCGCTACTAATCATCCTCTGGAAGATACTTGTGCTATTTTTACTCACCCTTTTCAGGTACTATAAATTCAGCCCGTCATTGCACTTTTGAAGGCATCCAGAGTTGATAAAGAAATACATATAAAAAATGGAAGCCACTTCAAGAATACGAGTTGAAAACATCTGTGTGTTTTGCGGTAGTAGTGTTGGTGTTAAGCCACAATACGTAGAAGCAGCACAAGAATTGAGTCAAGTCTTAGCTGCAAGAAATATGCACTTAATATATGGCGGAGGCAATCTTGGACTTATGGGGATCGTTTCAAAAGATGTACAGGAATGAGGCAGTCACGTTTTGGGAATCATCCCAAAACCCTTGGCAGAAGCAAATCTTATTGAACCATCAAACAGAGAGGAACTAATCGTGCCAGGTATGTCTGAACATTTGGTAAAAATGATTAACCGTGCTGATGCTTTTATTGCATTGCTAGGTGGCTTGGGTACATTGGAGGAAATTTTTATTGTGCTATCTTGGGCGAACCTGAACATACACCAGAAACCAATTGGGTTGTACAACGTTGATGGATTTTATGATTTTCTTTGTGTGTTTCTTGATGATGCCCGGAAAAATGGGTTCGTGTCAAAACCTTTGAAAGAACTCATCTTTACTGCCAGAACTGCTCCGGATCTAATAGACCAACTCATAGCCTATGAACCACGAGTTGACCCTATCCTTTCAAAGATAAATTGGTCTGAGGACGATCGTGGTAAGAGGCGTAGGATTAATCTAGATCTTAACCTTTAATTTCCTGTAGAATTTCAGCTAACCAGGTATTATTTTCTAAACTCTTCTTCTACTTTTTAAGACATTGGGGACAATGTCTCATTTAGGTTTGGGGGAGGGAATTAGTTGATCAGTACCTTGTTTTTAGTTTGTGTGTTGTTTTTATTTTTAGTCCAAAATTTTTCGAAAAATACAAAAAAATTGAAAAATTTTCAAAAATTACAAAAATATTTTGCGTTTTTGTGTTTTTATTTTGACTAAAATGGTGAAATTGGTAAGAGATAGCTGAGTAATGAGTTTCCACTCATGAGACGTATCTCAATCCTATTTTCGAAATAAGTTAATTTTTGTTTATTTCCTTTTGAATTATTTAATTTGTGAATTCTCCATAAAACGGACTAAAATGGATCTTCATATGCTCAGTTGACAGATATTATCAACATATATAGTAACATACGGACATGAGCTAAAATTGAAAAGTTTGTAATATTCAGTGCTCTAGTTTAATTAGAGGAAGCATCTCAAAAAACAATGGAGTAAAAAAAAAAAAACCGTCTGAGATCCGAGTTATTAAGTCTGTAAGGGTGTTTTAACACCTAGTGCACTAAAACCAACTGGTTTAGGAGTCACTGGCCCAAAGCTCGTTACATGGATCAAAGATGCTGCAAAAATATATATATCTGAAGTCTGAGTAATTAAGTTCGTAGGGGTGTCTTAACACATGGTGCCCTAATGCCAACTGGTTTGGGAGCCACCGACCCAACACTCGCTACACAGATGGAAGATATTGTATATAAATAAAAAATATAGAAAAATCAAAGAAAAAATCTGAAAAATCAGAAAAATTATTCATTGCTACAAAAAGGTGTGAAATCTGATAGAACTTTAGGACAAAAATATTACTCTCTTATCAACTGCACTTATGACTGTTGTAGGAAAAAATGAGTTGATTAATATTTTTTCGACTGTGTATATGGAGAATGGTAAAAATAATCGGAGAATTTACTTATTCGGTAATTTAGAATGAAACAAAACAACTATTGATTTGGAGTATAAGTTTCACATGATTAGTCACTAACTTCTTTATTCTCTTTTCTCTTGTCTTTTTGCTTTTGTGTGCATTAGTTTCACTACCTTTTTACTTTTGTAAAATGTTTGTGGGTATCGTTGCTGTAAGCCCTCACGAGACTATAACTCGTCCACTAGAGACACCTAGGGGTTTAAAGGCTTGTTGCATATACTAAATGCAACTGTGATCCCTACGAAAGTGGCTTAGTTTAATTTTAATTGTTTCTTGTATTTTATTTTATTGTTTTTCTCGAAGACAATCAAAATGTTAGGTTTGGGGGTGTGATGAGCGGAAAATATATCAATATTTACCGCCCCTTTAACTTAATATTTTGTTTAGTTTCTCGGGTTTGATGAACGTTTTGATGTGTTTTAGTTTATTTTGCAAATAAAATAATATCGGATCTCAATGAAATCATTTAGGACGAAATATGGGTCAAATAAGGGAAATTATTGGACTTGATATTTTAATTTTGGAGATTGGAAACTTGAAAGGGAGTTTTTGACGAAGTGCAGTTTTGGAAATTCCAGTTTTACGCATCTGTCATATTTTGGGCATAACTTTTTACTCCGATATCGGATTGAGCTGATTCAAGTTTCAGATTAAAGAAGACTCAAAGATATACAGCTTTGAAAGACAAAATAATTTCGAATTCTGACGATTTCATGCCCGAAATTGATGAACCATCTAGAAGTGTGTTGTGTGTAATTATTAAAGTCACTTTCAATCATTTTCAAAGCAAAAAATAAGTTAATATATAAATAATAAAAATTATCAAATCATCACCAAACATGATAAGAGATTATTGGAGCAATTAATAATGGATTTGGTGGAGCAATTAGTGGAGCAATTAATAATTGATTTGGTGGATGATTTGATGGAGGCACAATTTTGCCTATAAATACCAAGCCATTTCATTTGTAAAATTCATACTTTCTTCTAAGGAATTCCTTAAGAATACTAAGAAGATTGTATCTTGTTTGTTTATTTACAACTTTCAGTAATTAATTTCAGCTTTTGCACTTTCTTTTCTTTACTTTTCAGTTTTTACTTTCCGCAATTTACTTTTACGCACAATATTTTTCTTTCTTTAATTTTCAGTTTTTACTTTTCAGTAATTTACTTTCAGCAATTTACTTTTCAGCAATTTACTTTTCATCAATTTACTTTCATCAATTTACTTTCAGTAATTTACTTTCAGCATTTAATTTTCAGTATTTTACTTTATGTCTTTTATTTTATTTAAGTTTTTTTTACTACCCGTAAATATGTGTCGTAACTAAGCCAGTTATCTAGGGTTGTGATGAAATCCAATATCACCGGTTTATAAGGGGTTAGATTTTAGCTTGGGTAATATAAAGATTTATTTATTGAGTCTTAATCTTAAGGCTTTTTCATTAACTGGCCATTAATAAAATTGAATTGGGAAACTTAAAATGAACTAGACATAGGGATTTTAAGTTTAAGACCTTAGACTCAATAGTCCACAATCTTCCTTGAGGATAGATAACCCTTTAATAGATTTCCTTACAGGATAAACATATACCTGTCGGGCGGGGGTAGCCATAATTGGAACTTAAACTTAATGAATCCAGATAATTTGGTTGACATAGACATATGGTTCAATTGGGTTAAACTGGGTATTGTGTCTGACCATCGACAGAGGCTTACACATAATTTAGTGTTCCAGGTTAATAAATCAATATATTACCCAACTTTAAGATAACCACTTCATCTTTAAAATGATATTGGAAGAAATCACAACCCTAGATAGTTTTTAATATTGAATTTTCTTAAAACCTACTTTCGAACAATTTTATTTACTTGTTTTTAAATTTAGAATCGTCACCATTTCAAATCAATCAAACAACCTGTTAGATACTAGTAATCATTTGACCTCATAAAATTAATAGATTAGATATTAAGTCCTCGTGGGATCGATATTTTTATACTACTTGAACGATACTTGCGCTTGCATTATACGTGTGTGTTTACGCCGGTCAACATGTCACGTAATCCTAGACCATCTAGGTGACCTTCAAAAACTTTAGCCGGCAAGGTCTTTGTAAACAGATCAGCAAGGTTCTCTGCGGATGCAATCTTTGTGATGATAACGTCTCATCTCTGCACTATCTCCCTGATGAGATGATATTTCCTCTCTATATGCTTTCCTTTCTTGTTGCTTCTTGGTTCTTTGGAGTTTTCCACCGCTCCACTATTATCGCAATAGAGGGTGAGTGGTCTATCCATATCTGGAACAACTTCCAGATCTCCCAAGAATTTACGAAGCCAGACTGGTTCCTTAGCCGCTTCACAAGCCGCTACATATTCAGCCTCCATGGTGGAGTCAGCAAGACAAGATTTCTTTATACTCCGCCATACAATAGCCCCACCACCTAGGGTGAATACTGATCCAGATGTAGATTTCCTAAAATCAACATCTGTCTGAAAATCAGAGTCCGTATATCCCCTAAGGATCATATCCTCACCGGAATATACAAGCATATAATCTCTCGTTCTCTTAAGATACTTGAGAATGTGTTTCACAGCCACCCAGTGATCCAATCCTGGGTTTGACTGAAACATACTGACTACTCCCACTGTAAAACAGATGTCCGGTCTCGTGCATAACATGGCATACATGAGACTACCAACTGCTGAGGCGTATGGGATATGTCTCATTTCCTCAACATCCTGAGGTGTCTTATGAGACTGTTCCTTCGACAAATGAATTCCATGCCGATAAGGCAGATTGCCTTTCTTGGAATTCTGCATCCCAAATCGCACAAGGATCTTGTCGATATAGGATGCCTGAGATATAGCTAATAGTCGTTTCTTACGATCCCGAAGTATCTGGATCCCAAGAACATAACTGGCCTCTCCCAAATCTTTCATTTGGAATTGGTCAGCTAGCCAGTTTTTCACGTCTGATAATATCCTTACATCATTCCCAATGAGTAAAATATCATCAACGTATAAAACAAGAAAAACCACATTCCCGTCAATGACGCGCTTATATACACAAGGCTCATCAACATTCTGCTCAAAATTATAAGACTTGATTGTTGAGTCAAATCTTATATTCCAAGATCGAGATGCATGCTTGAGTCCATAAATGGACCTTTGCAGTTTGCAAACCTTTTGCTCTTGACCTTGGGCGATGAACCCTTCTAGTTGTATCATATAGATACTTTCATCAAGATTTCCATTCAAGAATGCAGTCTTGACATCCATTTGCCAAATTTCATAGTCATAATATGCGGTAATGGATAGAAGAGTGCGGATGGATTTAACCATAGCTACTGGCGAGAAAGTTTCCTCATAGTCAACTCCCTTTTTCTGGGTATAACCCTTGGCCACTAGTCTAGCCTTGAAGGTCTGTACCTTCCCATCTGATCCCCTCTTCCTCTTGTAGATCCACTTGCAACCTATGGTTTCACCCCATCAGGTTGGTCTATAAGTTCCCAGACCGAGTTGGAGTACATGGACTCCATCTCTAGGTTCATGGCTTTGAGCCATTCCTCTTTGTCAGAATCATCTATTGCACTACTATAGGTCAATGGATCATCTATGTCATCGCTGGAGGTGACAACTTGTGCCTCTTCAACCCCTAGGTAGCGATCAGGTTGTCGTACAACCCTCCCACTGCGTCTAGGTGGTAGATCATTCTGACTGGGTAGCATCTGACTATCAGATGTTGAAGGTGCTATGTATTTATCAACTTTCGTTGACGATGGCATGCTGGTCGAACCAGTAAGTAACTCCTCGAGTAATATTTTACTACGAGGCTTGAACTCTCTCATATAGTCCTCCTCTAGAAACGTAGCATTTTTCGATACAAATACTTTGTTATCATCATGACTGTAGAAGAATCCACCCCTAGTCTCCTTAGGGTAGCCTACAAATAGGCTCACCTGAGAACGTGGCTCCAACTTTGTAGTCTTATTCTTCAGCACATGTGCTAGACACCCCCATATGGGAAATATCATAAACTAGTTTTACGACCATTCCACAACTTTAAGGGAGTCTTAGGAACAGACTTAGATGGAACTACATTAAGGATATGCATTGCGGTTTGCAGTGCATATCCCCAGAATGAACTAGGCAGTGAGCTATAACTAAATATAGATCTCATCATGTCTAGTAAGGTTCGATTTCACCTTTCTGCAACACCATTTTATTGTGGTGTTCCAGGTACTGTGAGCTGGGATACTATCCCATGCTCTGTTGGACAATTATGACCCATAGCGTCACTATTTGTACAGATCATGGTGTTGTTGTACAAATTAACTATGTGACAAATGAGATTGCTCTCTTATCATTTGTGATTAGATCACCATGATGTATAAATGATATGAGGTCCTTATGATTTATTCCTGGATTGAGATGATATGAGACAGTATCAATCCACGAAGGATAAATCATTAAATATCCCTAGTCAAAGTATTATCGAGATTGGACATCGATAAATGCGTAAAAGACTAGTATTACACTTGTGCGCGTTGTGAGGGCATAACGGCATAGTTCTCATATATTTGGGTATAGGATACTCATGCAAGTGTAATAGGAGATTGTGTTTTACCGATGGTACGGGAAACAGCTTCGCTCTGGATAGACCCCCTCGGAATTCCATTGGTAATATGACTATGTGTCTATGGAAGTCCGAAATCAGGGTAGGTGTATTTGGTCTTAACCTGAGACTTGCACCGCAAATACTTGCGACAATCAATATACTTTGGTTTTGGTCGTCCAGGGCTTTAACAGGTTCTGTGTACGCCTCTGCTGGGTATATTGAGAATCGTAGTGTGTTGGGTGTGATGTCAAGACGAAAGTATCACTCCAGTCATATGGAGATGATGATCGCGCAGGGATACAGAACTGGTTCTCTAAATGGTTGCAACCATCGGGATAATATGACTTGTCATGATTATCCGATAATAAAGAGACTAGTTGCTCGTGATCCGATATATGCTTCATACGGGGCAGACACTGTACCAGCCTCAGGCCTTACATGTGATCATCCGATACTGGATCGAAATACGAATACTACATATACTACGCCTGATATAGATCGCTTATTCCTGTAAGCATATTTCTGGAGAATTGGGTAGGCATGGTGCTTTGCTAGAAGCCAACCTTGTCTTGTAAATCGGTATAAACGTAGTACTTGGTACTTACGTGTTCGGATAGTCCGACGACCGTATTTACTGCCAATATATCCGGGGATCTCATGGGTCGCTTCCTGAAGATTCACCGATGACGTTTGACTCACACTTTATTAATCTGGGATTAATTAGTAGAGAGAGAAAATTAATATTAATTAAGGAGATATTTTATCTGGGATAAAATATCAATTAAAAGAGAGATAACGATTAATTTGGAATTAATCGATGAAAATAATATATTTGATATATTATACGAAATTGGATTTCGACGTGGAATTAAAATTAGATTTTAATTCGGGCGAACGAGTTAATTTAGAATTAATTCGTTAGCGACGTGAATAGTGATTTCACTAGGCATAATCATTTAATTACGTCGCAACGGAAAATTCGTTAATTTGGAATTAGCGAACCCGAGCCCTGGATTATTTGCGAGTGCATTCGCATTTCGAATTCGAGTGCGGCACGCAAGTCAAATCAAGCGTCAAATCATTAGTCACATCAAGCGTCAAATCATTAGTCACTTTGAGTGATGTGACAACTTGTCACTTGATTAATTGAGTGATGTGACTTGATGGAAGTTGATGGTGGAGTGTAATACACTCAAGTGTGATGGCATGATAGACATTTAATATATTTTAAATGTTTGGTATTTGTTTTGATTTTTGAAATCAATTAATTGATTTTTTGGAAAATCAAAAGTGGTATTAGATACACTTTTTCAAACAACCATCACACAACTCACTCTCTCTCTTTTTCCTCTCCTTCTCTCTCGCCCATTTGGGCTCCATTTCTTCCCTTCTGTTTCAGCTCAAAATCGTGACAGTGAAGGGAGAAACTATGGTGTTTTTGTGGCAAAAATATCAAGAGCTAGCACTCAAAGAGACATACGAAGGTGATAGGGAAACCCACCCGTGTGCATGGAATCATTTCATCACAAAGCTTGGAGCTTTAAGGACATCAATGGCCGATTCTTGGAGGACAGTAGCAGCTAACTGCCGAGCATGACAGAGGGCAGAAACTTGAATTTTTGTTGTCCACCGCATCGCTCTACCGATCGATGTAAGTATTCCGCAACTTCCTCGATTGTATTCATACATGTTTTTATGCTTATTATTCGATCCTCGGGACCGTAGAACTCCAACAATGGTATCAGAGCGGAGCAAAAGCATGAAATTTGACTTAGGGTTAAAATTGGGTAAATTGTATTTCAGCATGATTTAATGAAATTGGATGATTTAGTATGCTTAAATGTAGTTTAATTGAAGATTGATTGGATCAATTTCATGAAAAATTGTTTGGAACAAATTTGCCCAAATTTTAGGCTTGGCCGAAAATGATAAGTGCCCTAAATGTCTTGGATTTTTTGATTTTGATTCATTGGATGAGTTCGAATCAATTGGGAAATATTGATTTGATGTTGAATTTGATTGAATTTGATTTGGACATAAAATTGTTGGACAATTATGACCCATAGTGTCACTATTTGTACAGATCATGGTGTTGTTGTACAAATTAACTATGTGACAAAGGAGATTGCACTCTTATCATTTGTGATTAGATCACCTAGATATATAAATGATAGGAGGTCCCTATGATTTGTTCCTGGACGGAGAATGTTATGAGACAGTATCAGTCCACGAAGGATAAATCATTAATTATCCCTAGTCAGAGTATTATCGAGATTGGACATCGATAAATACGTAAAAGACTAGTATTGCACTTGTGCTCGTTGTGAGGGCACAACGGCATAGTTCTCATATATTTGGGTATAGGATACTCATGCAAGTGTAATAGGAGGTTGTGTTTTACCGATGGTACGGGAAACAGCTTCGATCTGGATAGACCCCCTCAGAATTCCATTGGTAATATGACTATGTGTCTATGGAAGTCCGAAATTAGGGTAGGTGTATTTGCTCTTAACTTAAGACTTGCACCGCTAATACTTGCGACAATCAATATACTTTGGTTGCGGTCATCCAGGGCTTTAACAGGTTCTGTGTACGCCAATGCTGGGTATATTGAGAATCATAGTGTGTTGGGTGTGATGTCAAGATGGAAGTGTCACTCCAGTCATATGGAGATGATGGTCACGTAGGATACGGTACTAGTACTCTTAAGTACTGTAGTCATCGGGATAAAATGACAAGGTCATGTTTATCCAATTATAGAGACTAGTTACCAGACATGCGACATGTACTTCGTACAGGGCAGACACAATTCCAGCCCCAGGCCTAGCACGTGATCATCGATACTGGACAGAAATACGCAATACTTAGTATACTACGCCTAATATAGATCTTTTATTCCTGTAAGGATATTTCCGGAGAATTGGGTAGGCATGGCGCTTTGCTAGAGGCCAACCTTGTCTTGTAAATCGGTATAAACGTAGTACTTGGTACTTACGTGTTCGGATAGTCTGACGACCGAATTTACTGCCAACATATCCGGGGATCTCATGGGTCGCTTCCCAAAGATTCACCGATGACGTATGACTCGCACTCTAAATTAATATGGGATTAATTAGATGAGAGAGAAAATTAATATGGGATTAATTGCGGAGATATTTTATCTGGGATAAAATATCATTTAAAGAGAGATAACGATTAATTTGGAATTAATCGGTTAAATTAATTTATTCGATATATTAAACGAAATTGGATTTCAACGCGGAATTAAAATTAGATTTTAATTCGGGCGAGCGAGTTAGTTTAGAATTAATTCGTTAGCGAAGTGAATAGTGATTTCGCTAGGCGTAATCATTTAATTGTGTCGCAATGGAAAATTCGTTAATTTGGAATTAACAAACCCGAGCTCGAGATTATTTGCGAGCGCATTCACATTTCAAATTCGAATGTGGCACGCAAGTCAAATCAAGCGTCATATTGCTAGTCGCAACTAGCGTCACATCATTCGTCAATCAAGTGATGGATGTCTTTCACTTTGAGTGATTGACACAAGTCACTATTCATGATTGATGGAGTGATGTGAGTTGATAGAGGTTGGTGTGGCTTTATGGTTTGACTTTTGTAAAGCCAAATTTGTAGTAAATGAATTTGAATTTCATTTAAGTGTATTTGATACACAAAATACAAATAACACACAACTCTCTTTATTCATTTTAATCTCTCTCTCTCACGCCCTTCATGGCTGTTTTTCCTCTCTTCTGCACACAGCTCACTGCCGTGAGTTTGGGAAGCAAGAGTGTTTGATTTTGTTGCAAAATCAAGAGAGCTAGCACTCAACGGGATCATGCGAAGGTGATAGGGAAGTCCACCCATGAGCCGGAATTCATTTGACGAATCTTGGAGCTTAAAAATTGGAGTAAAAAACTGAAAACCAGTGAGCTTGGAGCAGTCACTGTCGTGACCAGTTCAAGGGAAGAAAATCAGATTTTGTTCGTCAAAGCATCGTTCAACCGATTGATGTGAGTATTCCGCAACTTCGTTGATTTGTATTCGCACATATTTCATGCTTGTTTATGATCTTGGGACCTTAATAGAAACCAACAAAAATCCCCTCCATTGCCGAGACTTAAAGAGCATGAATGGGTTTGATTTTTTGATAAAATGTGTTGGACATGTTTTGTTGCTAATGAGCATGATTAGTTAGACAAATTTATGTTTTGGAAATGTTGATTTGGGTAATTAATTATGTAATGCACTTTGAGTAATTAAATTGTGAAATTGGATTTTTTTGTAATTTAATTATTTGGGCTTAAATTGGATTTGGGCTTGAAATGTTGTAAATGGGCTAATTGGGCTTGGTTGTACCAAGTTAGGTTTAGGCTAAATTGGTTGGATCCAATTGGGCCCAAAACCGCTGCCATAAAGCCCAAATGCGACTAATGGACCTTAATTAATTTAATTGGGCCTAAATTGATTTCTAGGCTTATGGGATTACTCCTTGATTGGGCTTTGGTTATTGGGTTTGACCCAAGTTGACCAAAAGTCCATGCCTTAAAGAAATTAATTGAAAGCCCATTGGACTTTAATTAAATTGATGTTGGAAGTTAATCGGGCTTTGAGACCCGTAACGATTAATTTGGAATTTAAGTCATAAAGGTTTATTAATAAAGTGTAATATTTAATTTGGAATTAAATAACGAATTAGTATTAATACAAATTGAATTGGATTTAATTATGTAGTTTAATTTAATTCGAGAATTCGTACTTTGAGTACTTATTCGCAAAACGAGTTTGACTCGCGCAAAATCAAATCGTTGTTTGAACATTGGATGGTCATTAATTATCAGATAATTAATTTGATTAGATTGATTGATAACATGCTTGTGTGAATACATGGTTGCGATGCATGAATAATGTATATCGGATGGATATTAGATGGGTGGGGCAATTTTAGAAATTGTTGTAATAAATTTAGAATTTATTAATTGGACCTCCGTGTCCAGCCTATTACCTCCATACTCTTTGTATTCTCTTCTCACCTATTCCCCTCAATGTAAATGAGGTTTCTTTAGAAGTGTAGTGTAACGGGTAGAAGCAAATACTTGTGCTAGCGGGAGAGAGGAAAGGGAGAGATTTGATCTAGGATCAATGTGGTAAGTATCCATCCGCATATCATTATTATTTAATTATACGCACTTTATTATGTGTTTAGAATGCATGTTTAAGGGTGTATGATGATGATACCTTAACAAAGATAATAAATTGGTTTCCAATTTGCACTCGAAAAACCCTCGCAAAATATTAAGCGTTTTTCCTTCCATTAAGTGATTCTTACTCAAGATCTAAGACTAGCATTCACTTTTTGGCCAAATTCAAGGCCTTTGTCCGTCGAAGATGTGTTTGAATCACGAAGGCTTGTTACATATTGGTGTCTTATCCAAGTTTTGGTTTGTTGGCCAAAGTCAATACCACTTCTTGTCCATCGACATTGATTAGGAAGCTTTCCATGGTCAATGGGTTCCGCTTAACTGGGATCACTAAGTTTGCTGTGCCAAAGCCAAGACTTAGTTGATTCAGAGGAAAAAGGTTAGGTAATATATTGGATATATTTGCATATATAAGATATATGTTTCGGACTTGGATGGCCCCTACTGGATCTAGGAATTGGATGGGATCCAATTGATCTTAGAGATCTACCTAGTTAATTATCATACAATTTGTTGGCCAAAGTCAAAATTGTGTGACATTTAATGGGATCCTAGCCCACTAGGAAACACGGTTTCCCGAGTACTCGACAGAGGATTAGAGGCTCGCCGAAAAATAGTGGGAGGTAGGAATTAAATTTGCAATATTCTTTTAATTACTTGCCATACGCGTTCAATCAAATATCATTCGTCAAATAAATTAAATGTTAGTTGGACTAATATTTAAATCGTTGTTTTAATTAACAGTTGGACTGTATTCAAACAATTAAATTATAGTTGATTACATAGTTGGACTATAATAATCATTATAACAAATAGTACCTAAATCGTTGATTAAATAGTTGGACTATTAGAATCAAGATAAAATTGAAATATTGACATTTAAAACATAATCCTAGGGAAAATGTATTTAAATGGTTTAATTTTCAAAATTGGGAATACAATTTCAGGATGGTCCTGGAAAATAATAAGTTACTTTATTTAATAAAATAACATATTAGGCCTTAGTCCGGAGTTAAGCAAATAGTAGAGCATAATCTTTGGAAGATTTATGTAATGATAACTTTAGTGCTTAATCCATTAAACTTGTTCATTAGACTCCTTAATTTCTTAATCAGAACTAAGGATTAGATTCTTAAAGTATGATAAAGAAATTGAAGGATCTTCATAGATCTATTAAGATCTTAGAAGTAATCAAGTTGCAATACTGAACTCTTGGAGAGTTAATGACTATTCTCAAGGAGACAAAGTCAAAGTTTGCAATATGGCAAGTAGCGCAAGGCGCACCTTACTTTGATATTCTAGAAGGCCAAGGCTTGGCCAAAAGCTTCTGGAGTATTGATAAGGGCAAAGGCAAAATCATTATAATCTTCTGGGAAGATAAAAGGACATATCCCAAAATGTCTGCCTAAATTATGGTAAACGGGATCGCGAAAGCGTGACTGCCGTTTGAACAAAGCAGACATGAAGGAATTGAAGACGGGCAAGGCTCTGACTTCAAATATGTTTGTCATAAATATGTTCACTACTAGTATTGAAATTGGATTTTAAATACTTAGTGTGGTACATAAATATGTATTGATGTTCAGAATCTGCTATGAGCAGGATACTGACTTCAATCGAGATTAATCTCCGAATCGGAAACGGGACGAAAGTCGCTGTTTTAACAGTAGATACCTAAGTTTAGGAACTACCCTCGGGTATGTACTTAAATTAGGATATTGTTATAATGTAACTAGTTTGACTAGATACATTATCTCTATGTCAGTGTTTAATCCGTTGCGGATTTACCTTTATATTCTAGAACACTAAAGTGTTTTATTATATAAATATGATATTGAGATAAACACATTAGATGTGAATAACAGCATTTATATTTTGAATATAAATAAATCTCAAACATATAACATGACAAACAAATAGCTCAAATTGATTTGATCAGAAGAAACTTAAATGTGGCATTGTTGTCTGGGACACAATTTAAACAAGACTCGTATATCCACAATTTCGAAGAGTGGATACTATGACAAATTTGATTCTATTCAAATAAAGTCTATGAATCTAGTTTATTTGGCAAAGTGCCTAAAACACTATTTACTTGGTAAAAGTGTAAATGCCACTGATCTGTTAGCCCTAGTTCATAGTGAAGCAAGTGGGCCTATGTCTAGCTAGGATAGAGGTGGATATGAATATTTCGTGACCTTTACGGATGTGGCATCATGTTATGGTTATGTGTTTCTTTTGAAACACAAATCGGAAACTTTTAAAGTTTCGACACGAAATAGACAAACAGATCGGCTAAAGTATTAAACCATCACAGTTAGACCATGATGAAAATACTTAAGCAATAAGTTTCTCATAAACTTGAAAGAGTATAGTATTCTTTAAATGAGGACTCCTCCCGGAACACGTCAGTTTGACGGTGTGTCTGAACAGAGTAACCGAATTTTGTTAGACATGATAAGGTTAATCCTGAGTCGCTCTGAGCTACCATTTCCTTCAACGGATAAGCTTTAAACAGTGCAGAACTTATTTAGAATAAGGTTCCATAAAAATCTGTTAGACAGATTTCATATTAGATATGAACATGAAAGAAATCGAGTTTTCTCATTCCTAAATATTTTGGTATGATAGGCATATGTTTGGATGATACCAAACTAGAACCTAAATTGGATAAGTTCCAATTGTAGGTTATCCAAGGGAAACCATAAGTATAATACTTATACAACTCACAAGAGAACAATTTTAATTGTTGCTCGCCATGCGGTTTTCCTAATAGGAATACCGATATGCAGTGGTAAGTGGGAGGATAGTAAAACTCGATGAAAATCGTAGTAATACAATTCCTGGCACCTATTCCTTAATGGAACATAAATAGTTCATCAAGGATGAAACTATACCATTAATCTTCAAATACACAAGAACCGCGTATGTCAGAGAGAGTCAGAAAATAGCCTGGGGTATGGGTTTCTGATCTCACCTCATAAAGATGTCAATCTTATTGAGGAATACCAACTGACTACGCATGAGGAATTGATACAAGGTATCAACTCCCTATTATGGCAAAGTGCCAAGAATCCGAAATGGATTCCATGTATACCAACTATGTTTGAATACTAGTTGATGTACCGCAAGGCATTGTGCCTATTGGTACTATATAAGTCTTCAAGGAAGACATACATGGATGGAAACATACCAACGTATAAAGCTAGGCTTTTAACGGAAAGGTATTGTTATCAACATTGTGTTGATTACGACGAAACATTTTACCTGTTTCAACGGTATATCCATTTGGATAATGCTTGCTAATGCTGCACACTTCATTTATGAAATATGACAGCTGAACGGGAAAATCGCTTTCCTGAAAAGGAAACCTGTTGGAGGATGTTTACAACATCCTGACGGTTTTGTCGTACCAAAAATAGCAAACAAGGTTTGCAGGTTATTCGATCCATGTTTGGATTGAAGCAAGCATTAAGTTCTTGGAATTACCGTTTTGATGTAATAATAATAGTTTATGATTTAATTCAAAACGAAATGATTCTGGTGTATATAAGGAGGTTAGTGGGAGAGCACTGACAGTAAATGTCCTAATAATGATAATATGTCATTTCTTGGAAATGATATTCCCATATTACAATCGGTGAAAGCTTGGCTTTCATGAAAATTCTCGGTAGAATTCTTGGGAGAAACAACCTTTATTCTAGGAATAAAGATCTACTGGGATAGATTTAAAGTTGTTGACACTCTCCAAGAACTCGTACATTGAAAAATGTACGTGACCTGGTGTCTCATACGCTTTGAGCATATGGATTCACAATCAGGCCAATCCAAGTGAAAGTCACTGGATTGATGTTAAGAACATCCGTTAGTATCTTAGAGAACTAAGGATGTTGTCTTAAACTATGGAGAATGAGAACTTGAAGTGACTGGGATCACTGCTGCAAGTTTCCTAACCGATAAAAAGACTATAAGTCACAATAACGGTACCATACAGTTTGAATAACGG
The DNA here is from genome assembly GCA_019454045.1 of Zanthoxylum bungeanum. NCBI lineage: Eukaryota > Viridiplantae > Streptophyta > Magnoliopsida > Sapindales > Rutaceae > Zanthoxylum > Zanthoxylum bungeanum. The sequence goes on from SKCR01032156.1 coordinate 155,548, forward strand.
AACAGTGAGCTGGAAATCTTCCAAGCAAGATACTATTACCGAATAAACAACAAATGCGGGTTATTACTGCAGCTGAGGCAGCAATAGAAGCCATTTGGATCGATAATAAATCTAATTCGATTAGATATAATTCTGTGAACAGTTGAGCTAGGCGTCAGCACAGGCTAAAGAATTAATGGTCTCATTAACGATCCAGATACATACTTCGATATTAATCTGATTCATTCGGATCATACATCGTGGCGATGTGATGATCGTATAAATCACATCAGATGATAATCATGCAAATCCGCTGACGAAAGCCTTTTCTCAGCAGTTTGAGCCAACCGTACATAGTTCGGGTCTTAGACACTCGAGTGACTGGCTATAGGCCAAGTGGGAGATTTTTGGACAATTATGACCTATAGTGTCACTATTTGTACAGATCATGGTGTTGTTGTACAAATTAACTATGTGACAAAGGAGATTGCTCTCTTATCATTTGAGATTAGATCACCATGATGTATAAATGATAGGAGGTCCTTATGATTTGTTCCTGGATTGAGATGATATGAGACAGTATCAATCCACGAAGGATAAATCATTAAATTCCCTAGTCAGAGTATTATCGAGATTGGACATCGATAAATGCGTAAAAGACTAGTAATACACTTGTGCGCGTTGTGAGGGCATAACGACATAGTTCTCATATATTTGAGTATATGATACTCATGCAAGGGTAATAGGAGGTTTTTTTTTACCGATGGTACGGGAAATAGCTTTGCTCTGGATAGACCCCCTCAGAATTCCATTGGTAGTATGACTATGTGTCTATGGAAGTCCGAAATCAGGGTAGGTGTATTTTGTCTTAACCTGAGACTTGCACCGCTAATACTTGAGACAATCAATATACTTTGGTTTTGGTCGTTCAGGGCTTTAATAGGTTCTGTGTACGCCTCTGCTGGGTATATTGAGAATCGTAGTGTGTTGGGTGTGATGTCAAGACGGAAGTATCACTCCAGTCATATCGAGATGATGATCGCGCAGGGATACAAAACTGGTTCTCTAAAGGGTTGCAACCATCGGGATAATATGACTTGGTCATGATTATCCGAGAATAAAGAGACTAGTTGCTCGTGATCCGATATATGCTTCGTATGGGGCAGACATTGTACCAGCCCCAGGCTTTGCATGTGATCATCCGATACTAGATCAAAATACACAATACTACGTATACTACGCCTGATATAGATCGTTTATTCCTGTAAGAATATTTCTGGAGAATTGGGTAGGCATGGCGCTTTGCTAGAAGCCAACCTTGTCTTGTAAATCGATATAAACGTAGTACTTGGTACTTACGTGTTCGGATAGTCCGACGAACGTATTTACTGCCAACATATCTAGGGATCTCATAGGTTGCTTCCCGAAGATTCACCGATGACGTATGACTTGCACTTTATTAATCTGGGATTAATTAGTAGAGAGAGAAAATTAATATTACTTAATGAGATATTTTATCTGGGATAAAATATCAATTATAATAGAGATAACGATTAATTTGGAATTGATCGATTAAAATAATATATTTGATATATTATACGAAATTGGATTTCGACCCGGAATTAAAATTAGATTTTAATTCGAGCGAACGAGTTAATTTAGAATTAATTCGTTAGCGACGTGAATAGTGATTTCGCTAGGCATAATCATTTAATTACGTCGCAACGGAAAATTCATTAATTTGGAATTAGCGAACCCGAGCCCGGGATTGTTTGCGAGCGCATTCGCATTTCGAATTCGAGTGCGGCACGCAAGTCAAATCAAGCGTCAAATCATTAGTCACATCAAGCGTCAAATCATTAGTCACTTTGAGTGATGTGACAACTTATCACTTGATTAATTGAGTGATGTGACTTGATGGAAGTTGATGGTGGAGTGTAATACACTCAAGTGTGATGGCATGATAGACATTTAATATATTTTAAATGTTTGGTATTTGTTTTGATTTTTGAAATCAATTAATTGATTTTTTGGAAAATCAAAAGTGGTATTAGATACACTTTTTCAAACAACCATCACACAACTCACTCTCTCTCTTTTTCCTCTCCCTCTCTCTCGCCCATTTGGGCTCCATTTCTTCCCTTCGGTTTCAGCTCAAAACTGTGACAGTGAAGGGAGAAACTATGGTGTTTTTGTGGCAAAACCATCAAGAGCTAGCACTCAAAGAGACATACGAAGGTGATAGGGAAACCCACCCATGTGCATGGAATCATTTCATCACAAAGCTTGGAGCTTTAAGGACATCAATGGCCGATTCTTGGAGGACAGTAGCAGCTCACTGCCGAGCATGACAGAGGGCAGAAACTTGAATTTTTGTTGTCCACCGCGTCGCTCTACCGATCGATGTAAGTATTCCGCAACTTCCTCGATTGTATTCATACATGTTTTTATGCTTATTATTCGATCCTCGGGACCGTAGAACTCCAACTTGCTCAACTAATAATTCCTCGAAATCTCTGTCGAGGTATTCCCCTTCATGATCTGATCGTAGAGTTTTGATTGTCTTACCTAATTGGTTCTCAACCTCAGCACGATACTCCTTGAACTTTTCAAAGGTTTCTGATTTGTGATGCATTAGGTAGACATACCCATATCTTGAATAATTTTCAATAAATGTGACGAAGTATTCATAACCACCTCGGACTTTTACATTCATCGGTCCTCAAACGTCCGAATGTATTAGCTCTAGTGGTTGACTGGCTCTTATACCTTTTCTAGTAAAAGGTCTCTTGGTCATTTTTCCTTCTAAACATGATTCAAAAACTGGTAAAGTCCCAAGCTTTAACTGGTTTAAGGCTCCGTTCTTTATCAATCTATGTATCCGGTCAAGGTTGATGTGACCAAGTCTAAGATGTCATAGATATGTGTCATCGTGAGAAATCTTTGGCCATTTTGTTTTAGGTTTTTCAACCTTAAACATTTCAGTGTTGAGCAATGACCTATGTGTTAACGGTCTTAACACATACAAGTTATTTTCTGAGTTTCTTGTGCATATAGTTAATCCATTTCTACCAATAATAACCAAATTGCTATTAAAAGAAACTGAATAACCATCATCCAATAGTCTATAAATAGAAACCAGATTCCTGCGAAAACCAGGAATGAATAACACATTGTTCAAATTTAAATAACTATTATTAATAAAATTTAAACTGGAAACTCTCACTACTCTTGCTGAAACGGCATCCCATGTCCCGACCCTCATGGTGTAATCACCTTCAGCAAGGTCCATCCATGAATCAAGTAGCTGCAAAGAAGAACAAACATGGTTAGTGGCTCCAGAATCAACAATCCAAGCGGATTTATCATCCTCCACTAATAGAGATTCAATAACGAGTAAATCATATTTACATGTTTCCTTTTCCTCCTTCAGCTCAGCAAGGTATTTAGGACAATTCCTTTTCCAATGCCCATTATTGTCGCAGTGGAAACATTTTCCTTTGGGCTTGGCACCCTTGGAGCCTTTCTTGTTCTTCTTTTTCATGGGCTTTCCCTTAGCCTTTCCAGTCCTTTTCTTCTTCTTCTTTGCAGATTTAGAAGACTCGGCAACATTTGCCTCTGCACTGGACTTACGAGGATCCACAAGCATGGACTCGTAATGGGTGAGCTCATTAAGTAGTTGGGTCAAAGTAAAAGATAACTTGTTCATAATATAGTTGCTTTTAAACTACAGCAAACTCTTCGAAAGAGTTTCCATAATCATGGTCACCTGGCTACGCTCGTCAATACAAGCTCCATGGGTTTCAGCAGTGTTGAGATAAGTCATCATCCTTAAGATGTGCTCTCAGACTGATGTCACATCCTTCATCTTAGCAGTCATTACTGAGACCATGGCCTCATGGCGTTGACGCTCCGAAGGCTGCCCAAACATGCCCTGCAATGACTCTATCATCTGAGATGCTAGAGCCATAGGTTCATGCTTTGCAGCAAGAACCTCAGACATCCCTACTAGCAAGTAGCAGCGGGCTTTCTCATTTGCTGCGACCCATTTCTGATAGGTATCGCGCACAGCTTGGCCAGCATTTCTGGCCGGCTCGGGAGGACGTTCCTTCGTCATGAAAAACTTTAGGTCTTCACATACCATGATAGAGTTCATGTTACTTTTCCATTTAACATAGTTTTCCCTGGTTAATTTATCATTTGAGAGTATGGAAATAATTGGAGAAACCATGGCTGAAAAATAAAATAAACATGCATTTAACATTCATTCATCGCAGATTAAAATCATCAAAGAATTTTGGCATAAAATTAAATATGATGCATGAACCATGAGTAATGAATTAGAAACCTAAGAGAATTACTATGCCACGGAAATCTGTCATCCCAAAAGTAAGTGCCGCCGTAGGGTAGGTCAAATACTCACATGATAGATCGAGACAATCTCAGTCAATTTAATATATGTGGGAATAACTTTTATTCCTATATTAAACAACTACCGTTTTATTTGATCGAGGAATTTGATTCTTTGACTTAACGAGTGAAGTGCCGCCGTAGGGTAGGTCAGTTCACAAGATACATCTAGAATCCATATCCTCTCAGAACCCAAACCTGATATTGACCCAAAATGGACACCATCCGTAGGGGGACGAAAACAAAGCCGTCTCGAGGCGCCTTTTGAATCTCACGTTTTTGGACTAACAACGGAGATCGCGGGATATACTGTCGTATATCCATCTCCCACTCACTATTTTAAAAATTAAGGTTTCTATCTAAAATATCTAATATTTTATTTTAACTAGTGTGGATAAACTTATGGCGGCTAAAGCATAATTATTATTTACACTAGTATGTCATAAGTGAGCTAATCAATTTTAACTATTAAAATTGTATCACTAATATATCATTAGTCTCTACTAACAGTTATACTCCATTAAACTAATTTAATTAGAGTGGTATAAGTGAGCTATTATATTTTAACTCTTAAAATACTAGACACTCTTAAGTCTAAAATTTATGGAATTCTAAAAGGTCAAAAATTTAATTAAACATTTTAATAAATTTTAGTGCGTTATAAAATCCAATGGTACGTGGAATTGTATCCTGAGTGCAGACCATATTACCGTCCATTCGGAATCAGCTATGGAATTTATATCCTGGTTTCCATCCTATATACCAATGAAGTTTATTATGCACTAATTAAGCCCAATATTTTAGAATTCAAATTTTAAACCATAAATCCAATTAATCTAATTAATTGATTTTCATGCATATCATTTTCAAATTTAAACATTTTAAATTTCATAAAATCATAATTTTATGTCTATACTGATAATGCATCTATGACATGTTATGGCAAGTAAAATGCATGAGTGGGCACCCTAAGCTATATGACATGTTATTCAAACAATTCGAAATAAACATACATATAACATAAAAAATATTTTGCATTGACCGGGCTCTTATTTTTCCTATACTAATCTAATTAGTATAAGAGATTCACCAAGGCATTCCTTGGTCTTCAAATCCCGCTCCAAAGTGGTGTTGGCTCCCTTTGCGACTTCGGTGCTCCAAATTACAAAAAATTGAAACTTTACATTGAAAATTAAAATTACAACAAATGTAAACAATGGCCTTATGACCTTACATCCCAAAAACAAAACCAACTACAAAAATAAGAGCCGGAAAAATTTACGACCAATGCAAAATCCATTCATCACATGAAATAACAAAACCATTCATCATATGAATATCACAATGTGCCCACTCATCTAAACATGCATATCATATTTATAACTAATATAAATATATTAAAAACAGAAACTTTAAATGAAAAAGTGAAGGGTTAAGAACACTTTTCAACCTCGCTCTTGATGCCAATTGTAGGAAACGCTTTCCTCGCGCAGCGGAAGCGATTAGGCACACGGATCGACCTTGAAAAATTTTTCTGTCTTCCCTTCCTTAAAGTCGAATGGAACCAGCACTTATACTAAATTTTTTATTCTATTTCGGACAAGATCTCAGCCCCGGAATGTGCATGAAACAGTCCCCGAACAGCCCCCGAACTGCAGTGAATTATTGGACTGTTTTACACACGTTACACACGCGAACTGTACCCAAACCAACCCCTGATTTGCGTGACCTGCTGTAGCATTTTAGGTCTGATTTTTCCACTCAAAAATAATCCTAACTCAGCCCCAAAAATTCCCCAAGGTGTTTCCCAAAACCCGAATTAAAACGAAACAAATTGAGTCCCGAATCAACCAAGTGATTCACGGCAATGGGCAGTAAAATTGTCCCAATGCCGTGAGATGGAAATGAAAAGAATAATATGTTTTGTTCAACGCCACAAGATCTTCCGAGCTATATCTCGTTACCAACGGAAAGTAGTGTGGGCTACACACACAAACAAATCCCTAAACGTTTTAGAGATTAAATCACACACTAATAATATTTTTCTTATTCTTGTTCTTCAAAATTGTTTCTCAACTTTTGAGAGAATTGTGAAGAAGAAGAAGGTGGCTAGGGTTTGGAATGAGAGCTCTTCAAAAGAAAATCAAGTTTTCCTTTTATACTTAGGTCAATTTTGTTTCACTCAAACAAAACAACTAATCCCCTCCCTAAAGTAGAATTCGGCCAAGGCTAGGATCTTTGGATTAAATTCTGTTTCCAAAATAAACAAATCATATTCCTTATACACCAAGGAATTCGGCAAGGGCTAGGATTTTTGATTAAATTTTGTTTCCAAAATAAACAAATCATATTCCTTATACATCAAGGAATTCGGCCATGCCCTTTATTTCTTCATTAATTTTGTAACAATATTATTTACTTTCCATAAAGTCAATATATGTTACAAATTAAATATATGATTAATATTTTGAAAGTCATTACTTCCAAAATTAAATCAAGGGTTTCCAAAACCCATAATATATAAATTACAATCTTAGCCTTATTAAATTATATCATATATATAATTCAATATTTTATATTTAATAATTATCATATAATTATTAATACCATACATTAACTTTTAATGTATAGTTTCAAGTGTGACATAATTAATATTATTAATCATATTAATAATATATATTCTTTTGTGAGTATATAATTAGACTATCCAATTATATTAAATCCGCTATAGTAAATCGAGCTAGCACGGGGACCAAATGGACCCACGGTTCTGAGCTCCAATAATCTCGAAATATTAATTAAGCTCTTAATTAGATATTCTGAATTATTAACTCCGGGTTATTCCACTAAAAACTCGTAGTTGCACTCTCGTTGCCGCAGATGAAATATTAAGTCGAACTAAGTCGTTGTCCATCGATATAGTCATTACATACGAATTGATCCTTCACGAGTATCTTGTAATTAGAGTCGGGTCATAATGTCTGTTATACCCCTCTAATTATTTTTACCTTAAGTACCATTGATTCTCTAATGAACGATTTATTCATAACTATTATGAATATTAATCTTTCTGTTCGTAATAGAAAGACTTGAGCGCTCAAATCGTTCAAGTACCGAATCAACCCTTAAGAAAGATACTCATCTACTTCTCGCAAGAAAGAGTGAACTCCATGTCTATGTAAAACGTTCCCAGCTACAAAACAAACTGTGCCCCCAAAGTACGTAGCTATTGGTTGGGACTGCTACACCAACCTCACCTTTGTAAATCAAAGGACACAGCCTGCCATACAGGAGTTCGTAGTACACTCAGGATTAAGATCAATCCATATATGACCATCAAGTAGATTGAAATTACTTTCTTTGCTTAACGGATATTATAAGAATGTCATTTCTATCTGGGTCCAGTCCTATATGATCGCATCATACAAGGTGCCTCCATTCTCATGTCTCTACATGGACGATCCGGATTGGGATCGCCATACAAATATAGAATGGACCGCAGCTATAGATAAACCACAAACAAAGTACCCGCTTTGTTTGCTCTCTATTGACTATTTAAGATTACTAACTTCAGACTTAAATCATCTGGTGTATGACACTCATACACTAAGTCTGAAGGTACATAAGTAATCTACGGTATTTACGAAGATATATAATATGCGAAAAATAAACAAACAATTTGCACTAGAGCAAATGGGACATGTGATGAGCGGAAAATATATCAATATTTACCGCCCCTTTAACTTAATATTTTGTTTAGTTTCTCGGGTTTGATGAACATTTTGATGTGTTTTAGTTTATTTTACATATAAAATAATATCGGATCTCAATGAAATCATTTAGGATGAAATATGGGTCAAATAAGGGCAATTATTGGACTTGATATTTTAATTTTGGAGATTGGAAACTTGAAAGGGCGTTTTTGACGAAGTGCAGTTTTGGAAATTCCAGTTTTGCGCATCTGTCGTAATTTGGGCATAACGTTTTGTTGGACAAAATGACCCATAGCGTCACTATTTGCACAGATCATTGTGTTGTTGTAGCAAATTAACTATGTGACAAGGAAATTGCACTCTCATCATTTGTGATTAGATCACCATAGATATATAAATGAAGAGAGGTCCTTGTGATTAGTTCCTTGACTGAGAATGATATGAGACAGTATCAGTCCCCGAAGGATTAATCATTAAATATCCCTAGCCGGAGTATTATCGAGACTGGACATCGATAATGCGGAATAGGCTAGTATTGCACTTGTGCGCGTTGTGAGGGCACGACGGCATAGTTCTCATATATTTAAGTATTGGATACTTATGCAAGTGCAATAGGAGGTCGTGTTTCACCGATGGTACGGGAAACAGCTTCGCTCTGGATAGACCCCTCGGAATCCCATTGGTATTATGACTATGTGTCTATGGGAGGCCGAAATCATGGTAGGTGTGTATGGTCTTAACCTGAAACTTACATCGCTAATACTTACGATAATCGATAGACTTTGGTCTTGGTGGTACAGGGCTTTAACCGGTTCTGCGTACACCACTTCTGGGTTTATCAGAGAGTCGTAGTGTATTAGGTGTGATGTCAAGACGGAAGTATCACTTCAGTCATAGTGGAGATGATGTCACGCAGGATACGGTACTAGTGCTCTTGAGTGTTGCGCAACCAATCGGGATATTGTGACCAGGTCATGAATATCCGATTATAGAGACTATGTTACCAGACATCCGACTTGTGCTTTGGATGGGGCAGACACTTATCCAGCCCCAGCCCTAGCACGTGACTATCCGATACTGGGCCGATATACACAATACAATTGGTATACTACGCTTGATATAGATCTTAAATATTCTTATAAGAATATGTCCGGAGAATTGGGAAGACTTGGTGCTTTGCTAGAAGCCAACCTTGTCTAGTAAATCGGTAAAACGTAGTACTTGGTACTTACGAGTTCGGATAGTCCGACGACCGATTTGACTGCCAACATATCTGGGGATCTCATGGGTCGTTTCCCAAAGATTCACCGATGACGTATGACTCGCACTTTTATTAATCTGGGATTAATATGATGAGAGAGAAAATTAATCTGGGATTAATTACAGAGATATTTTATCTGGGATAAAATATCAATTTAAAGAGAGAGAATGATTAATTTGGAATTAATCGATTAATTAATATATTTGATATATTAAACGAAATTGGATTTCAACGCGGAATTAAAATTGGATTTTAATTCGGGCGAGCGAATTAATTTAGAATTAATTCGTTAGCGGCGTGAATAGTGATTTCGCTAGGCGTAATCATTTAATTACGACGCGACGGAAAATTCGTTAATTTAGAATTAGCGAATCCGAGCCCGAGATTATTTACGAGCGCATTCGCATTTCGAATTCGAGCGCGGCTCGTCAAATCAAGCGTCAAATCATTAGTCGCATCAAGCGTCAAATCACTTGTCACTTTGAGTGATGTGACTTGACAACTTGATTGAGTTGACTTGAGTGATGTGATGAGTGATGTGTGTGGTTGGCAATTAAAGCCAAATGTGTAGGAAATGAATTTGAATTTCATTTTAAGTGTATTAGATACACTTTTGGTATTCACCAAATATGCATAACACTTTTCCCTCCTCTCTCTCTTCTTCTTCTTCTTCCTCTCTTCACGCCATTTCTGGTTTTTGTGAGGCAGTGAACTGTCGAAAATAACAAAAGAAATGGAGGGAAGCCAAGTGCGTTTTGTGGCAAAACAAGAGTGCTAGCACACTCCGGGATCAATGCGAAGGTGATAGGGAAGTTTACCCATGAGCCGGGCTTCAAAATCTTGTTGAAAATGGCGCAAAACAGACCACAAATCTGCAGCAGTGGGCGCACATTGCAATGAGGCAGTGAGCAGTTTTCGGTGTCTCCGTTGCCTCCGCATCGCTCAACCGATCGATGTAAGTATTCCGCAACTTTCGTCGTTGTATTCACTTATGATTCATGCTTGAGTTTTGATCTTGGGACCTTTAAAAACTCCTACAATGGCATCAAGAGCTTAGGTTAAAAGCATGAAAAGTTAGGGCTAAAATTTTGGCAAACTTGATTTTGAGCATGATAAATTAAATTGGATGGATTTGTATGCTTAATTATGTTTGAATTGAAGATTGATTAGGTCAATTTGAAGAAAATATGATTGGATCAATTTTTCCCCAAATTTCCTCCTTGGCCGAAATTGTGATGTCTTTAATATCTTGGGATTTTGATTTTTTGACAATTGGATATGTTGGAAATCATTCGGGATGATGATTTAACGACGATTGCGGAATCAATTGGATTGAATTCGATTCGGACGTAAAATCCCCAAATTGCCAAGTATGTCATGAAACTTGAAATTGGGTAAAATGAAATTGAGCATACATTATGAAATTGGATGATTAAGTATGCTTAATACATATTTAATTGATGATTGGTTGGATCAATTTGATTAAATATTGTTTGGAACAAATTTCCCCAATTTTGAAAGTATGTCATAAAGCTTGAAATTGGGTAAAATGAAATTGAGCATGCAATTATGAAATTAGATGATTAAGTATGCTTAATACATATTTAATTGATGATTGGTTGGATCAATTTGATTAAATATTGTTTGGAACAAATTTCCCCAATTTTGATGTGTTGGCTGAATAGGAGTATGCCCTAAATCTTGGTAATTTTGTTTCGTTGATCATTGGATGACTTGAAACGATTGAGGATGTTGATTTAATGTTAATTTGGATTTAATTGGATTGAATTCGGAATTGACATAAAATTAGTCCACATTACCGAGAGTATTAAAGCATGTAATGGGTTTGATTTTAATCTTAATGTGTTGGACATGTGATGATGAAAATGAGCATGATTAGTTAGCCTAATTTGTGTTTTAGAAATGTTAATTAGGGTGATTAATCAGATATACACTTTAGGTAATTAAATTGCGAAATGGATTTGTGTAATTTAATTAATTGAGCTATTTTGGAAATTGAGCTTGAATTGTTGTTATTGGGCTTATTGGGCTTTGTTGTACAAAGTTTGTTTTAGGCAAAATTGGTTGGATCCAATTGGGCCCAAAACCGCATCCATAAAGCCCAAATGCAACATAATGGACCTTTGTAATTTAATTGGGCCTAATGGGCCAAAATTAATTTAAAGGCTTATGGGGTAAATCCCGAATTGGACTTTGGTTGCGGGTTTGACCCGAGTTGACCAAAAGTCCACGCCTTAAGAAATTAATTAAAAGCCCATTGGACTTTAATTAAGTTGACGTTGGACGTTAATCGGGCTTTGAGACCCGTTGCGATTAAATTTGGAATTTAAGTCGAAAAAGGTTTATTATTAAAGTGTGTTATTTAATTTGGAATTAAATAGTGAATTAGAATTAAATACAAATTGAATTGGATTTAATTGTGTAGTTTAATTTAATTCTGGAATTCGTACTTTAAGTACTTATTCGCAAAAACGAGTTTGACTCGAACAAAATCAAATCGTTGTTTGAACATTGGATGATCACTAATTATCAAGATTAATTAATTGGATTAGATTGATTGATAACATGCTTGAGTGAATACATGGTTGTGATGCATGAATAATGTATATCGGATGGATATTAGATGGGTGGGGCAATTTTAGAAATTGTTGTAATAAATTTGATTTATTAATTGGACCTGCGTGTCCAGCCTTATCACCTCCTATTCTTTGTATTCTCTTCTCACCTATTCCCCTCAATGTAATGAGGTTTCTTTAGAAGTGTAGTGTAACGGGTAGAAGAAATATTTGTGCTGCAGCGGGAGAGAGAAAGTGAGAGATTTGATCTAGGATCAATGCGTAAAATATCCATCTGTATATCATTATTATTTTATCATATGCGCTTTATTATGTGTTTAGAATGCATGTTTAAGGGTGTATATGATGATGAGACCTTAACAAAGATAATAAATTGGTTGCCAATTTGCACACGAAAAGCCCTCATCAAATATCATGCGTCTTTTCCTTCCATTGAGTGATTCTTGCTCAAGATCCTAGATTGGCATGGGTTGTTGGCCAAAGTCAAGCCCTTGTCCATCGAAGATGTGTTTGAATCACGAGGCTTTGTTCCATATTGGTGTCTTGTCCAAGTTGTGGTTTGTTGGCCAAAGTCAAGACCACTTCTTGTCCAACGACATTGATTACGAAGCTTCCATGGTCAATGGGTCCACGCTTGACTGGGATCACTAGGTTTGTTGTGCCAAAGCCAAGGCCTAGTTGATTCAGAGGAAATAGGTTAGGGTATATATTGGATATATAGGCATATATATGATATATGTTTAGGACTTGGATGTCCACCTACTGGATCTAGAAATTGGATTGGATCCAATTGATCTTAGAGATCTACCTAGTTAATTATCATACAATTTGTTGGCCAAAGTCAAGATGTGTGATATTTAACGGGATCCTAGCCCACTAGAAACACGGTTTCTCGAGTACTCGACAGAGGGTTAGAGGCTCGAAAAAAATAGTGGGAGGCAAGAATTGAATTGCAATACTCGTTCAATTACTCGCCATACGCGCTCATTTAAATTATTTCGTCGTCATATTAAATGTTAGTTGGACTAATATTTAAATTGTTGTTTTATTTAACAGTTGGACTGTATTATAGTTGATTATATATAATTGGATTATATTAATCAATATATTTGAATTAATTAATTTCAATTACAGTTGATTTTATAATTGGATTATAGTAATCAATGTAATTGAGGTAATTAATTTAGATTATATTTGATTATATAGTTGGACTATTATAATCATTATAATAAATAGTACCACAAATCGTTGATTAAATAGTTGGACTATTAGAATCAAGATATAAATGAAAGATTAGTGTTTAAGACATAATCCTGGGTGAAAATGTATTTAAACGACTTTAATTTTCAAATTGGGAATAAATTTTCAGGATGGTCCTGGAAACTAATTAGTTATTTTATTTGATAAAATAATATTATGCCTAAGTCCGGAATTAAGCAAATAAGTGGAACATGATATTTGGAATATTCATGTATGATAACTTTAGTGCTTAATCCATAATACTTGTCATATAGACTCCTTAATTTCTTTATCAGAACTAAGGATTAGATCCTTAAAGTATGATATTGAAATTGAAGAATATTCAAAGATTAGATCTAGAAATACTTTTAAAATTGCAATAAATAATTCTTGGAGATTAAAGACTATTCTCAATGAGATAAAGTCAAAATTTGCAATTAGGCAAGATAGTGCAAGACACACCTTACTTCAATATTCTGGAAACCCGAGGCTTGGTCAAAGGCAACTGGAATATTGAAAATGACAAAGGCAAAATCATTATAGTCTTCTTGGAAGATAAATGACATATCCCAAAATGTCTGCACAATTGTGGCAAACGGAATCGCGAAGCGTGACTGTCGTTGGACAAAGCAGACATGAAGGAATTGAAGACGAGCAAGGCTCTGACTTCAAATATGTTTGTCAAAATTATGTTCATTACTAGTATTAAAATTGGATTTTTAGATACTTAATATGGTACATAATAATATATATATTGATGTTCAGAATCTGCTATGAGCAGGATTAGAGAACTGTTATAATGTAACTAGTTTGACTAGATACATTATCTCTTTATCAGTGTTTGACCCACTGCGGGTGAACCTTTATATTTTAGAACACTAAAGTGTTTTATTATATAAGGATGATATTGAGATAAACACATTAGATGTGAATAACAGAATTTATATTTTGAATATAAATAAATCTCAAATATATATAATGACAAACAAATAGCTCAAAATGATTTGATCAGAAGAAACTAATTATGGCATTGTTGTCTGTCTGGGACACAATCGAACAAGACTCGTATATCCACACTTTCGAAGAGTGGTACTGCGGACTGTTTTGATTCCAATCAAATAAAGTCTACGAATCTAGTTTAATGGGCAATGTGCCTAAAACACTATTTACTTAGTAAAAGTGTAAATGCCACCGATCTATTAGCCGTAGTTCATAATGAAGCAGTGGGCCCATGTCTAGCTAGGCTAGATTAAGATATGAATATTTCGTGACCTATACGGATGTGGCATCGCATTATGGTTATGTGTTTCTTTTGAAGAACATAAATCGGAAACTTTTAGAGTTTCGACACGAAATAGACAAACAGATCGGCTATAGTATTATACTGTCACGGTAAGACCGTAATGGAAAATACTTAAGCGATAAGTTTCTTATATACTTGAAAGAGTATAGTATTCTTTCAAATGAGGACTCCTCCCGGAACACGTCAAAGTGACGGTGTGTCCGAACGGATTAACCGAATCATGTTAGACATGATAGGCTAATCATGAGTCGCTCTGAGCTACCATTTCCTTCAACGGATAAGTTTTAACAGTGCAATAACTTATTTAGAATAAGGTTCCATAATAATCTGTTTGACAGATTACATATTAGATATGAACGGGAAGAAGCCGGGTTTCTCATTCCTGACCATTTGGGATGCTAGGCATATGTTTGGATGATACCAAACTAGAACCCAAATTGGATAAGTGTCAATTGTAGGCTATCCTAGGGATACCATAAGTATTGTATTTATACATCTCACATGAGAACAATTAGATTGTTGCTCACCATGCAGCAGTTTTCCTGAGAGGAATACAGACATGCAGTGGTAAGTGGGAGGATAGTAAAACTCGATGAAAATGGAGTAATACTGTCGCAGGCGGCACGAAATCCTTAATGGAACACATATAGTTCATCAATGATGAATTATACCATTAATCTTCGAATAAACAAGAACCGCGTAGATCGGAGAGAATCAGAAAACAACCTGGGGTATGGGTTTCTGATCTCACCTCATAAAGATGTTAATCTTTTAAGGTATACCAACTGACTACGTATGAGGTAGTGATACAAGGTATCGACTCCCTATTATGACAAAGTGTCATGAGTCCGAAATGGATTCCATGTATATCAACAAGTTTGGATACTAGTTGATGTACCATAAGACATTGTGCCTATTGGTACTTTATAAGTCTTCAAGGAAGACATACATGGAAGGCAACATACCAACGTACTAAGCTAGGCTTATCAAGAAAAGGTAGATTATCAACATTGTGTTGATTCCGACGAAACCTTTTACCTGTTGCCATTGTAAATCCATTTGGATAATGCTTGCTAAAGCTGTGTATTTCATTTATGAAATATGACAGCTTAACGGAAAATCGCTTTCCTGAAAAGGAAACCTTTCGGAGGATGTTTATAACATCCTGTCGGTTTTGTCGTACCATAACAAGCAAACAAGGTTTGCAGGTTATTCGATCATGTTTGGATTGAAGCAAGCATAGGTTCTAGGAATTGTCGTTTTGATGTAATCATAATGGAGTATGATTTAATTCAAAACGAAATGATTCTTATGTTATAAAAGGGTTAGTGGGAGTGCACTGACATGAATGTCCTGTAAGATAATGATAATATGTCATTTCATGGAAATGATATTCCATAAAATAATCGGTGAAAGCTGGGCTTCCCTGAAAACGACTATAAGTCGCAAACGGTACTATATAGTTTGAATAACGGTACAGTGAGCTAGAAATCTTCCAAGCAAGATTCTGTTTCCGATTAACAACAAATGCGGATTATTGCTGCAGCTGAGGCAGCAATAGATATAGTTCGTTAGCAGCTGAGCTAGGCTACAGCGCATGCTAATGAATCAATGGTCTCATCAACGATCCAGATAAATACTTCGACTATTCATCTGATTCGTTCGGATCATACATCGTGGCGATGTGATGATCGAATAAATCGCGTCTGACGATAATCATGCAAATCCGCTGACGAAAATCTTTTCTCAGCAATTTGAGCCAAACCGTACATAGTTCGGGTGTGGGACACTTGAGTGACTCGCTACGTGCCAAGTGGGAGATTGTTGGACAAAATGACCCATAGCGTCACTATTTGCACAGATCATTGTGTTGTTGTAGCAAATTAACTATGTGACAAGGAAATTGCACTCTCATCATTTGTGATTAGATCACCATAGATATATAAATGAAGAGAGGTCCCTGTAATTAGTTCCTTGACTGAGAATGATATGAGACAGTATCAGTCCCCGAAGGATTAATCATTAAATATCCCTAGCCGGAGTATTATCGAGACTGGACATCGATAATGCGGAATAGGCTAGTATTGCACTTGTGCGCGTTGTGAGGGCACGACGGCATAGTTCTCATATATTTAAGTATTGGATACTTATGCAAGTGCGATAGGAGGTCGTGTTTCACCGATGGTACGGGAAACAGCTTCGCTCTGGATAGACCCCTCGGAATCCCATTGGTATTATGACTATGTGTCTATGGGAGGCCGAAATCAGGGTAGGTGTGTATGGTCTTAACCTGAGACTTACACTCGCTAATACTTACGATAATCAATAGACTTTGGTCTTGGTGGTACAGGGCTTTAACCGGTTCTGTCGCGTACACCACTTCTGGTTTATCAGAGAGTCGTAGTGTATTGGGTGTGATGTCAAGACGGAAGTATCACTTCAGTCATAGTGGAGATGATGTCACGCATGATACGGTACTAGTGCTCTTGAGTGTTGCGCAACCAATCGGGATATTGTGACCAGGTCATGAATATCCGATTATAGGGACTATGTACCAGACATCCGACATGTGCTTCGGACGGGGCAGACACTTATCCAGCCCCAGCCCTAGCACGTGACTATCCGATACTGGGCCGATATACACAATACAATTGGTATACTACACTTGATATAGATCTTAAATATTCTTATAAGAATATGTCCGGAGAATTGGGAAGAATTGGTGCTTTGCTAGAAGCAAACCTTGTCTAGTAATCGGTAAAACGTAGTTCTTGGTACTTACGTGTTCGGATAGTCCGACGACCGATTTGACTGCCAACATATCCGGGGATCTCATGGGTCGCTTCCCAAAGATTCACCGATGATGAATGACTCGCACTTTTATTAATCTGGGATTAAGATGATGAGAGAAAATTAATCTGGGATTAATTACAGAGATATTTTATCTGGGATAATAAATCAATTTAAAAAGAGAGAGAATGATTAATTTGGAATTAATCGATTAATTAATATATTTGATATATTAAACGAAATTGGATTTCGACGCGGAATTAAAATTAGATTTTAATTCGGGCGAGCGAATTAATTTAGAATTAATTCGTTAGCGACGTGAATAGTGATTTCGCTAGGCGTAATCATTTAATTACGACGCGACGAAAAATTCGTTAATTTAGAATTAGCGAATCCAAGCCCGAGATTATTTACGAGCGCATTCGCATTTCGAATTCGAGCGCGGCTCGTCAAATCAAGCGTCAAATCATTAGTCGCATCAAGCGTCAAATCACTTGTCACTTTGAGTGATGTGACTTGACAACTTGATTGAGTTGACTTGAGTGATGTGATGAGTGATGTGTGTGGTTGGCAATTAAAGCCAAATGTGTAGGAAATGAATTTGAATTTCATTTCAAGTGTATTAGATACACTTTTGGTATTCACCAAATACGCATAACACTTTTCCCTCCTCTCTCTATTCTTCTTCTTCTTCCTCTCTTCACGCCATTTCTGGTTTTTGTGAGGCAGTGAACTGTCGAAAACAAAAGAAATGGAGGGAAGCCAAGTGCGTTTTGTGGCAAAACAAGAGTGCTAGCACACTCCGGGATCAATGCGAAGGTGATAGGGAAGTTTACCCATGAGCCGGCTTCAAAATCTTGTTGAAAATGGCGTAAACAGACCACAAATCTGCAGCAGTGGGCGCACATTGCAGTGAGGCAGTGAGCAGTTTTCGGTGTCTCCGTTGCCTCCGCATCGCTCAACTGATCGATGTAAGTATTCCGCAACTTCCGTCGTTGTATTCACTTATGATTCATGCTTGAGTTTTGATCTTGGGACCTTTAAAAACTCCTACACGTTTTACTCCGATATCGGATTGAGCTGATTCAAGTTCCAGATTAAAGAAGACTCAAAGATATACAGCTTTGAAAGACAAAATAATTTCGATTTCTGACGATTTCATGCCCGAAATTGATGAACCATCCAGAAGTGTGTTGTGTGTAATTATTAAAGTCACTTTCAATCATTTTCAAAGCAAAAAATAAATTAATAAATAAATAATAAAAATTATCAAATCATCACCAAACATGATAAGAGATTATTGGAGCAATTAGTGGAGCAATTAATAATTGATTTGGTGGATGATTTGATGGAGGCAAAATTTTTCCTATAAATACCATGTCATTTCATTTGTAAAATTCATACTTTCTTCTAAGGAATTCCTTAAGAATACTAAGAAGATTGTATCTTGTTTGTTTATTTACAGCTTTCAGTAATTAATTTCCGCTTTCGCACTTTCTTTTCTTTACTTGCACCGCTAATACTTGCGACAATCAATATACTTTGGTTTTGGTAGTCCAAGGCTTTAACAGGTTCTGTGTACGCCTCTTCTGGGTATATTGAGAATCGTAGTGTATTGGGTGTGATGTCGAGATGGAAGTATCACTCCAGTCATAGTGGAGATGATGATCACGTAGGATAGGGAACTGGTGCTATTATATGCTGCAGCTATCGAGATATTATGATTAGGTCATGTTTATCCGATTATAGAGACTAGTTACCAGAGATCCAATATGTGCTTCGTACGGGGCAGACACGTTTCCAGCCCCAGGCCTAGCACGTGACATCCGATACTGGATCGAAATACGCAATACTACGTATACTACGCCTGATATAGATCACATATTCCAGTAAGAATATTTCTGGAGAATTGGGTAGGCATGATGCTTTGCTAGAAGCCAACCATGTCTTGTAAATCGGTAAAAATGTAGTACTAGGTACGTACGTGTTCGGATAGTCCGAGGACCGGATTTACTGCCAACATATCTAGGAATCTCATGGGTCGCTTCCCGAAGATTCACTGATGACGTATGACTTGCACTTTATTAATCTTGGATTAATTAGTAGAGAGAGAAAATTAATCTGGGATTAATTACGGAGATATTTTATCTGGGATAAAATATTATTTTAAGAGAGAGAACGATTAATTTGGAATTAATCGATAAAATAATATATTCGATATATTATACGAAATTGGATTTCGACGAGGAATTGAAATTAGATTTTAATTCGGGCAAACAAGTTAATTTAGAATTAATTCGTTAGCGACGTGAATAGTAATTTTGCTAGGCATAATTATTTAATTACGTCGCAAGGAAAATTCGTAAATTTGGAATTAGCAAACCTGAGCCCGGGAGTGTTTGCAGGCGCACTCGCATTACGAATTAAAGTGCGGCCCACAAGTCACATCAAGCGTCAAACCACTAGTCACATCCAGCGTCAAATCACTTGTCACATCACTCAAAGTGACATGTGATTTGACGCTTGATGTGACTAGCGATTTGACGCTCGATTTGACTTGCGTGCCACACTCGAATTCGAAATGCGAATGTGCTCGCAAATAATCCCGGGCTCGGGTTCGCTAATTCCCAATTAACGAATTTTTCGTCGCAATGCAATTAAACGATTACGCCTAGCGAAATCACTATTCATGTCGCTAACGAATTAATTCTAAATTAATTCGTTCGCCCGAATTAAAATCTAATTTTAATTCCGCGTCGAAATCCAATTTCGTATAATATATCAAATATATTATTTTATCGATTAATTCCAAATTAATCGTTCTCTCTCTTTAATTAATATTTATCTCCAGATAAAATATCTCGTAATTAATCCCAGATTAATTTTCTCTCTCTTCTAATTAATCCCAAATTAATAAAAGTGTGAGTCATACATCATCGGTGAATCTTCGGGAAGTGACCCATGAGATCCCCGGATATATTGGCAGTAAAAACGGTCGTCGGACTATCCAAACACGTAAGTACCTCGTACTACGTTTGTACCGATTTACAAGACAAGGTTGGCTTCTAGCAAAGCGCCATGCCTACCCAATTCTCCAGAAATATCCTTATATGAATATTAGATCTATATCAAGAGTAGTATACCGTAGTATTGCGTATTTCGATCCAGCATCGGATGATCACGTGCTAGGCCTAGGGCTTGAATTATGTCTGCCCCGTACGAAGCACATATCAGATGTCTGGTAACTAGTCTCTATAATCGGATATACATGACCTAGTCATAATATCCTGATAGCTCAAGTATTTAAGAGAACGAGTTCCGTATCCTATGTGACCATCATCTCCATATGACTGGAGTGATACTTCCGTCTTAACACCACACCCAACACTCTACGATTCTCAATATACCCAGCATTGGCGTACACAGAACCTGTTAAAGCCCTGGACGACCTCAACTAAAGTATATTGATTGTCGTAAGTATTAGCGGTGCAAGTCTCAGGTTAAGACCAAATACACCTACCATGATGCAGACTCCCATAGACACATAGTCATACTACCAATGGGATTCCGCGGGGGTCTATCCAGAGCGAGGCTGTTTCCCGTACCATCGGTAAAACACAAACTCCATTTACACTTGCATGAGTATCATATACCCAAATATATGAGAACTATGTCGTTGTTCCCTCACAAACGCGCACAAGTGTAATACTAGTCTTTTACATATTTATCGATGTCCAATCTCGATAATACTCTGACTATGGATATTTAATGATTTATCCTTCGTGGACTGATACTCTCTCATATCATTCTCTGTCCAAGAACAAATCATAGGGACCTCTCATCATTTATACATCTAGGTGATGTAATCACAAATGATAAGAGTGCAATCTCCTTAGTCACATAGTTAATTTGTACAACAACACCATGATATGTACAAATAGTGACGCTATGGGTCATAATTGTCCAACAATCTCCCACTTGGCCTATAGCCAGTCACTCGAGTCTCTGACACCCGAACTATGTACGGTTGGATCAAATTACTGAGAAATGCTTTCGTCAGCGGATTTTCATGATTATCATCTGATGCGATTATTCGATCATCACATCGCCACGATGTATGATTCGAACGAATCAGATGAATATCGAATATATATATCTGGATCGTTGATGAGACCATTAATTCTTTAGCCCGTGCTGACGCCTAGCTCAGTGCTAACAGAACTATATCTAATCTAATTAGATTTGTTATTGACCCAGATGGCTTCTATTGCTTGCCTCAGCTGCTGCAATTAACCCGCATTTGTTGTTTTATTCGGCAAACAGTATCTTGCTTGGAAGATTCCAGCTCACTGTACCGTTATTCTAACTGTATAGTATTTGTGACTTTTAGTCGTCTTTATCGGTTATAGGAAATTGCTACAGTGATCCCAGTCACTTCAAGTTCTCCTTCACCATAGACTAAGACAACATCCTTAGTTCTCAAGATACTAACGGATGTTCTTAACATCAATCCAGTGACTATCACTCGGATTGGCCTGTTAGTGATCCATATGCTCAAACCGTATGAGACACCAGGTCGCGTACATTTTTCAATGTACGGTTTCTCGAGAGTAGTATTTCGAAAGCCAAGCTTTCGCCGATTATAATTTTATGGGAATATCATTCCACGAAATGACATATTATCATTATTTTATAGGACACATGTCACTTTCTTTATTTTCAGTGTCTGGCTCCCACTAACCCTCTTATATACACAAGAATCTTTTTCGTTTTGAATTAAATCATAAATCATTATGATTACATCAAAACGATAATTCCAAGAACCTAATGCTTGCTTCAATCCAATATGGATCGAATAACAAGCATTATCCAAATGGATTTACCGTGGCAACAGGTAAAAGGTTGAATCGTAATCAACACAATATTGATAACGATACCTTTCCGCTAAAAGCCTAGCTTTATACGTTGGTATGTTGCCATCCATGTATTTCTTCCTTGAAGACTTATTTAGTACCAATAGGCACAATGCCTTGCGGTACATCAACTAGTGTCTAAACATAGTTGGTATACATGGAATCCACTTCGGACTTTATGGCACTTTGCCATAATAGGGAGTCGATACCTTGTATCACTTCCTCATATGTAGTCAGTTGGTATTCCTCAAAAGATTGACATCTTTATGAGGTGAGATCAGAAACCCATACCCCAGGTTATTTTCTGACTCTCTTCGACCTACGCGGTTCTTGTGTATTTGAAGATTAATGGTATAGTTTCATCCTTGATGAACTATTTATGTTCCATTAAGATTCGGTGTCATGAACAGTATCACTCCGATTTTTCATCTAGTTTTACTATCCTTCCACTTACCACTGCATATCGGTATTCCTCTTAGAAAAACCGCATGGTGAGCAACAATCTAATTGTTCTCTTGTGATGTGTATAAGTATAATACTTAAGGTATCCCTAGGATAACCTACATTTGGCACTTATCCAATTTGGGTTCTGGTTTGGTATCATCCAAACGTATGGCTAGCATACCCAAATCTAACAGGAATGAGAAACCTGGTTTCTTTCCTGTTCATATCTAATATGTTATATGTCAAACAGATTTTATGGAACCTTATTCTAAATAAGTTCTGCACTGTTTAGCGTATCCGTTGAAAGAAATGGTAGCTCACAGCGACTCATGATTAACCTTATCATGTCCAACAAAATTCGGTTTATCTTTTCGGACACACCGTCAAACTGACGTGTTCCGGGAGGAGTCGTCTTTGAAAGAATACTATACTCTTTCAAGTATACGAGAAACTTATTGCTTAAGTATTTTCCATTACGGTCTTACCGTGACGGTTTAATACTTTAGCCGATCTGTTTGTCTATTTCGTGTCGAAACTCTAAAAGTTTCCGATTTGTGTTCTTCAAAAGAAACACATAACCATAACGCGATGCCACATCCGTATAGGTCACGAAATATTCATATTCACCTCTAGCCTAGCTAGACATGGGCCCATTTTTTCACTATGAACTAGGGCTAATAGATCGGTGGCACTGGCACTTTTACCAAGTAAATAGTGTTTTAGGCACTTTGCCCAATAAACTAGATTCGTAGACTTTATTTGAATAGAATCAAATTAGTCCTAGTACCCACTCTTCGAAAGTGTGGATATACGATTCTTGTTTAATAGTGTCCTTGACAACTATGCCACAATTAGTTTCTTCTGATCAAATCAGTTTGAGCTTATTTATTTGTCATGTTATATATTTGAGATATTATTTATATTCAAAATATAAATGTTGTTATTTACATCTAATGTGTTTATCTCAATATCATCTTTATATAATGAAACACTTTAGTGTTCTAGAATATAAAGGTTCACCCGCAGCGGGTTAAACACTGATATAGAGATAATGTATCTAGTCAAACTAGTTACATTATAACAGTTTCCTAATTTAGGTACAAACCCGAGGGTAGTTCCTAAACTTAGGTATCTTCGGTTAAAACAGCGACTTTCGTCCCGTTTCCAATCCGGAGATTAATTTCTAATGATGTCAGTATCCTGTTCAAAACAGATTCTGAACATCAATACATATATTTTATGTACCACACTAAGTATCTAAAATCCAATTTTAATACTAGCTGTGAACATAATTATGACAATCATTTTTGAAGTCAGAGCCTTGCTCGTCTTCAATTCCTTCTTGGGATATGTCCTTTTATCTTCCTAGAAGATTATATTGATTTTGCCTTTGCCGGTTTCAACACTCCAGAAGCCTTTGGTCAACCCTTGGTCTTCTAGAATATCGAAGTAAGGTGCGACTTGCGCTACTTGCCTAATTATAAAGTTTGACTTTATCTCCTTGAGATTAGTCATTAATTCTCCAAGAATTATTTATTGCAATTTAGTATTTCAAATATCTAAAATAGATTCATGAAAATCCTTCAATTTCATTATCATACTTTAAGGATCTAATCCTTAGTTCTGATTCAGAAATTAAAGAGTCTACTTGACAAGTATTATGGATTAAGCACTAAAGTTTTCATTACATGAATATTCCAAATATCATGTTCCACTTATTTGCTTAACTCCGAGCTTAGGCATAACACGTTATTTTATCAAATAAACTAACTTATTATTTTCCAGGACCATCCTGAAATTTTATTCCCAATTTGAAAATTAAACCATTTAAACACATTTTCCCCAGGATTATATTTTAAATGTCAATCTTTCAATTTTATCTTGATTCTAATAGTCCAACTATTTAATCAACGATTTGTGGTACTATGTATTATATTGATTATTATAGTCCAACTATACAATCAAATATAATTTAAATTAATTAACCTCAATTACATTGATTATTATAATCCAATTATAAAATCAACTGTAAATTGAAATTAATTAATTCAAATATATTGATTACTATAATCCAATTATATAATCAACTATAATACAGTCCAACTGTTTAATTAAAACAACAATTTAAATATTAGTCCAACTAACATTTAATCTAACGACGAAATAATTTGTGATTGAGCGCGTATGGCAAGTAATTAAACGAATATTGCAAAATCAATTCTTGCCTCTAACCCTCTGTTGAGTACTCGGGAAATCGCGTTTCCTAGTAGGCTAGAATCCCGTTAAATATCACACAATCTTGACTTTGGCCAACAAATTGTATGATAATTAACTAGGTAGATCTCTAAGATCAATTGGATCCAATCCAATTCCTAGATCCGGTAGGGGGACGTCCAAGTCCGAAACATATATCTTATATATGCCAATACATCCAATGTATTACCTAACCTTTTTTCTCTGAATCAACTAAGCCTTGGCTTTGGCACAACAAACTTAGTGATCCCAGTCAAGCGCGACCCATTGACCATGGAAAGCTTCGTAATCAATGTCGATGGACAAGAAGTGGTCTTGACTTTGGCCAACAAACCACAACTTGGACCAGACACCGATATGGAACAAAGCCTTCGTGATTCAAACACATCTTCGACAGACAAAGGCCTTGACTTTGGCCAACAAACCAATGCCGTCTTGGATCTTGAGTGAGAATCACTCAATGGAAGGAAAGACGTTTAATATTGAGCAAGGGTTTTTCGCGTGCAAATTGGCAACCAATTTATTACCTTTGTTAAGGTCTCATCATCATACACCCTTAAACATGCATTCTAAACACATAATAAAGCACATATGAATAAAATAATAATGATATGTGGATGGATACTTTACATTGATCCTAGATCAAATCTCTCTCTTTCTCTCTCCAGTTAGCACATGTATTTACTTCTACCCGTTACACTACACTTCTAAAGAAACCTCATTTACATTGAGGGAAATAGGTGAGAAGAGAATACAAAGAGTATATAGGTGATAAGGCTGGACACGCAGGTCCAATTAATAAATCAAATTTATTACAATAATTTCTAAAATTGCCCCACCCATCTAATATCCATCCGATATACATTATTCATGCATCGCAACCATGTATTCACACAAGCATGTTATCAATCAATCTAATCCAATTAATTAATCTGATAATAGTGATCATCCAATGTTCAAACAACGATTTGATTTTGCTCGAGTCAAACTCGTTTTGCGAATAAGTACTCAAAGTACAAATTCTTGAATTAAATTAAACTACAAAATTAAATCCAATTCAATTTGTATTTAATACTAATTCACTATTTAATTCCAAATTAAATATTACACTTTATTAACGAACCTTTACGACTTAAATTCCAAATTTAATCGTTACGGGTCTCAAAGCCCGATTAACGTCCAACGTTTATTTAATTAAAGTCCAATGGGCTTTTAATTAATTCTTTAAGGCGTGGACTTTTGGTCAACTCGGGTCAAACCGAATAACCAAAATCCAATCCGGGATTTACCCCATAAGCCCAGAAATCAATTTTGGCCCATTAGGCCCAATTAAATAATTAAGGTCCATTAAGTCATAATTGGACTTTATGGATGCGTTTTGGGCCCAATTGGATCCAACCAAATTGGCCTAAACCTAACTTGGTACAACCAAGCCCAAAAGCCCAATTAAACCTATAAGGCCCAAATCCAATTTCAAGCCCAATTAATTAACTTATAAAATTCCAAATTCCATAATTAATTAACCTAAGTGTAATACACAATTAACCACCCAATTAATATTTCTAAAACATCAATTAGCATAATTAATCATGCACTTTAACAACAAATAGTGTCCAAAACAATTAATCAAAATCAAACCCATTTTACATGCTTCTTTATTCTCGGCAACATAGGGTTTTTTTCAATCCGATTCGGTTTCAATCCAATTGAATCCACAATCATCATTTTCCAAATTAATTCAACTCATCCAATGAATCAAAATAAAAAATCACCATGAATATCAAATACTCAATATTTTCGGCCAAGCCTTTAATTTGGGGAAAAATGTCCAATTCAAAATTCAATCCAATTAAACCTCAAATTAACATTACCCAATTGTTTTAAGTCATCCAATTGATCAAAAAACAAAAAATCACCAAGATATTAGGGTTCACAATTTTCGGCCATGCCCACAAATTTGGGGAAAAATGGATCCAATCCAATTTCATGAAATTGATCATGCACAACTTCAATTAATCAACATACAAGCATACTTAATCAATCAATTTAACCAAATCATGCTTCAATTGATTTTACCCAATTTCAAACCCTAAAATTTTCATGTTTGATAAAAGCTCATAGATACCATTGTTGGTTTCTAATTAGGTCCCAAGATCATGAAATCAAGCAAGAAATTCACATGAATACACAAAGGAGTAAGGCGGAATACATACTCATATTGATCGGTTTGATGCTACGAAGAACAAGCCACTTCTTCCTCCTTGTTGAAGCTCGGCATTGGCCTCCTTGAACTGCTGTGGTGCTCGGTTTTGGGCTGTGAAAGTCCTCAAAGATTCGGTCATGGGAGACACCATGGAAGCTCCAAGCTTCAAGCTCCAAATAGATTCCAAGCTCATGTGTTAGTTTCCCTATCACCATAGTATAAACCCATGTGTGTGCTAGCACCTCTTCTTCTTCCTTTTGTTCGGTCAAACCAGAAATTGGAGAGAAGAAATCGGTGTCTCTAAGCCGTGAAAGAGAGAGAAAGAAAGAGAGGAGGGAAAAAATTTAGGTTTCCTGAAACCTAATACCGTGAGAGAGAGAGAAAAAATAAAAGAAAATGTATTATTTATATATTTATTTATTTTCCAAAAACAAAACAAATACATAAATCATTTTCATTTACCAAAAGTCAAAAAAAAGCAAAAGCCAATTAATGCCTTTTCAACCACCACATCAATCACTCAAATCAATCAATCAAATTGTCACATCACTCAAAGTGAGATGTGATTTGACGCTTGATGTGACTAGTGATTTGACGCTCGATTTGACTTGTGTGCTGCACTCAAATTCGAAATGCGAATGCGCTCGTAAATAATCTCGGGCTCGGGTTCGCTAATTCCCAATTAACGAAATTTCTGTCGCAACGCAATTAAACGATTACGCCTAGCGAAATCACTATTCACGTCGTTAACGAATTAATTCTAAATTAATTCGTTCACCCGAATTAAAATCTAATTTTAATTCCGCGTCGAAATCCAATTTCGTATAATATATCAAATATATTATTTTATCGATTAATTCCAAATTAATCATTCTCTCTCTTTAATTAATATTTTATCCCAGATAAAATATCTCCGTAATTAATCCCAGATTAATTTTCTCTCTCTTCTAATTAATCCCAGATTAATAAAAATGCGAGTCATACATCATCGGTGAATCTTCGGGAAGCGACCCATGAGATCCCCGGATATGTTGGCAGTAAAAATGGTCGTCGGACTATCCGAAAACGTAAGTACCTCGTACTACGTTTGTACCGATTTACAAGACAAGGTTGGCTTCTAGCAAAGCGCCATATACCAAATATTGATTGTCGTAAGTATTAGCGGTGCAAGTCTCAGGTTAAGACCAAATACACCTACCCTAATTGCAGACTCCCATAGACACATAGTCATACTACCAGTGGGATTCCTGCGGGGGTTTATCCAGAGCGAAGCTGTTTCCCGTACCATCGGTAAAAAACAACCACCTCCTATTACACTTACATGAGTATCATATACCCAAATATATGAGAACTATGTCGTTGTGCCCTCACAAATGCGCACAAGTGTAATACTAGTCTTTTACGCATTTATCGATGTCCAATCTCGATAATACTCTGACTAGGGATATTTAATGATTTATCCTTCGTGGACTGATACTGTCTCATATCATTCTCTGTCCAGGAACAAATCATAGGGACCTCTCATCATTTATACATCTAGGTGATCTAATCACAAATGATAAGAGTGCAATCTCCTTTGTCACATAGTTAATTTATACAACAACACCATGATCTGTACAAATAGTGACGCTATGGGTCATAATTTTCCAACACTTGGAATCACAATACAAAGCTTGGAGCTTAGTGGATCATCCATGGCCGAATTTGGAGGAGCAAAAATACCCCACTGCCGTGAGCTTCAAAGGGCATAAAAAGAGTTTTTTTTGTTCGTCGCATCGCTCAACCGATCATTGTAAGTATTTCGTAACTTCTTTGAGTATTTGCACATGAGTTTCTTTGCTTGATTTGATCCTTGGGACCTAATAGAAACCCAACAATGGAATCAGAGCCATTTTGAGCATGAAATTTTATTAGGGTAAAATTTGGGCAAAATTGATTTGAGCATGTTTGAGTGAAATTGATTGTTTGAGTATGTTTAAATTATGATAACAGGGTGTTATGCATTGTCAATTTGATAAAAATTGAATTGGATAATTTTTCCCCAAAATCATAGGCTTGGCCGAAGGGTTGTATTGCCCTAAATGTCATGGTATTTTTATTTCTTTGATCATTGGATGACTTGAAACAATTGGGTAATGGTGATTTAAGATTCAATTGGATTGGATTTACAATTGGACATATAAACCCTAAAAACTGTGACATGTATGCATGGAAAATGATTGATTTTTTATTCAAATGTGTTGGACATATGTTGATGATAATGAGCATAATTAATTGTGTAAATTGATGTTTTAGAAATGTTAATTTGGGTAATTAATTATGGCAATACACTTAGGTTAATTAAGTTATGAAATTTGGAATTTTGTGATTTAATTAATTAGGCTTAAATGTGGAATTGGGCTTGTAAAGTTGTAATTGGGCTTAATGGGCTTGGTTGTACCAAGTCAGGTTTAGGCTAAATTGGATGGATCCAATTGGGCCCAAAACCATATCCATAAAGTCCAATTATGACTTAATGGACCTTTATATTATAATTGGGCCTAAATTGGTTTCTTGGGAAATAAGGGTGATTCCTTAAATGGGCTTTGGTATTTGGGTTTGACCAATGTTGACCAAAAGTCCATGCCTTAGAAATTAATTGAAAGCCTATTGGACTTTAAATTAAATTGACATTGGATGTTAATCGAGCTTTGAGACCCGTAACGATTAGATTTAGAATCTAAGTCGTAAAGGTGCGTTAATAAAGTGTAATATTTAATTTGGAATTAAATAAATGAATTAGTATTAAATACAAATTAAATTGGATTTAATGTTGTAGTTTAATTTAATTCAAGAATTCGTACTTTGAGTACTTATTCGCAAAACGAGTTTGACTCGAGCAAAATCAAATCGTTGTTTGAACATTGGATGGTCATTAATATTCAGATTAATTAATTGGATTAGATTGATTGATAACATGCTTGTGTGAATATATGGTTGTGATGTATGAATAATGGATATCGGATGGATATTAGATGGGTGGGGCAATTTTGGAAATCGTTGTAATAAATTTAGAATTTATTAAATTGGACCTGCGTGTCCAGCCTATTACCTCCTTACTCTTTGTATTTATCTTCTCACCTATTCCCCTCAATGTAAATGAGGTTTCTTTAGAAGTGTTATGTAATCGGGTAGAAGTAATACTTGTGCTAGCGGGAGAGAGGAAAGGGAGAGATTTGTTCTAGGAACAAAACGTGTTTAAGTATCCATATGTATATCATTATTATATTTATTTACTTACGCGCCTTATTATGTGTTTAGAATGCATGTTTAAGGGTGTATGATAATGAGACCTTAACAAAGATAATTAATTGGTTTCCAATTACACGTGAAAAACCCTCACTACATATTAAGCGTTTTTCCTTCCATTGAGTGATTCTTACCCAAGATCCAAGACTGGCATTGGTTTGTTGGCCAAAGTCAAGACCTTTGTCCGTCGCAGATGTGTTTGAATCATGAAAGCTTTGTTCCATATTGGTGTCTTGTCCAAGTTGTGATTTGTTGGCCAAAGTCAAGATCACTTCTTGTCCATCGACATTGATTATGAAGTTTTCCAAGGTCAATGGGTTCCGCTTAACTGGGATCACTAAGTTTGTTGTGCCAAAGCCAAGGCTTAGTTGATTAAGAGGAAAAAGGTTAGGCAATATATTGGATATATTGGCATATATAAGATATATGTTTCGGACTTGGATGTCCACCTACTGGATCTAGGAATTGGATAGGATCCAATTGATCTTAGAGATCTACCTAGTTAATTATCATACAATTTGTTGGCCAAAGTCAAGATTGTGTGTTATTTAACGGGATCCTAGCCAACTAGGAAACAAGGTTTCCCGAGTACTCAATAGAGGGTTAGAGGCTCGCCGAAAAATAGTGGGAGGCAAGTATTAAATTTGCAATATTCGTTTGGTTACTTGCCATACGCGCTCATTTCAAATTTTTCGTCAAATAAATTAATATATTAGTTGGACTAATAATTAATGTTGTTTTAATAAACAGTTGGACTGTATTCAAACTATTTCAATTAATAGTTGATTTTATATTTGGATTATAGTAATCAATATAATTGAATTTAACTAATTGAATTATAGTTGATTATATAGTTAGACTATAGTAATCATTATAATCAATAGTACCTAAAATCGTTGATTCGATAGTTGGACTATTAGAATCAAGATAATTGAAAGATTAGTGTTTAAAACATAATCCTGGGTGAAAATGTATTTAAACGACTTTAATTTTCAAATTGGGAATAATGTATTAGGATAGTCCTGAAAACTAAGAAGTTACTTTATTTGATAAAATAACATCTTAAACCTAAGCCTGGAGTTGAGCAAATAGTAGAGCATGATCTTTGGAAGATTCATGTGATGATAAATTTAGTGCTTAATCCATAAGCTTGCCAAATAGACTCCTTAATTTCTTATTCAGAACTAAGGATTAGATCCTTATAGTATGATGTTGAAATTGAAGGATCTTCATAGATCTATTCTTAGATCTCAGAAGTACAAATTGTAATAGTAAACTCTTGGAGAGTTAATGGTTATTCTCAATGAGACAAAGCCAAAGTTTGCAATAAGGCAAGAAGCACAAGGCGCATTTTACTTCGACATTCTAGAAGACCATGGCTTGGCCAAAGGCTTCTGGAGTGTGGAAAAATGGGCAAAGGCAAAATCATTATAATCTTCTGGGAAGACAAAGGACATGTCCCAAATGTCTGCCTAAATTATGGCAAACGGGGTCACTGGAAGCGTGACTGCCATATGGACAAGGCAGACATGAAGGAAGTTAAAAAGACGGGCAAGGCTCCGACTTCAAATATGTTTGTCATAAATATGTTCACTACTAGTATTAAAATTGGATTTTAGATACTGAGTGTGGTACATAAATATGTACTGCTGTGCAGAATCTGCTATAAGCAGGATACTGACTTCAGATGAGATTAATCTATGAATCAGAAATAGGATGACTGTCGCTGTTTTATCCGTAGAAACCTAAGTTTAGGAACTACCCTTCAGGTGTGTACTTAAATTAGGAAACTGTTAAAATGTAACTAGTTTGACTAGAAACATTATCTCTATATCATGGTTTAATCTGTTGCAGATATACATTTATATTCTAGAACACTAAAGTGTTTTATTATATAAAGATGATATTGAGATAAACACATTAGATGTGAATAACAGTATTTATATTTTGAATATAAATAAATCTCAAACGTATGACATGACAGACAAATAGGTCAAACTGAATTAATCAGTTGAGACTTATAAGTGGCATTGTTGTCTAGGACACAATTAAACAAGACTCGTATATCCACACTTTCGAAGAGTGGATACTAGGACAGATTTGATTCCATTTAAATAATGTCTACGAATCTAGTTTATTGGGCAAAGTGCCTAAAACACCTTTACTTGGTAAAAATGTAAGTGCCACCGATCTGTTAGCCCTCGTTCATATTGACGTAACTGGGCCCATGTCTAGCTAGGCTAGAGGTGGATGTGAATATTTCGTGACCTTTACGATTTTGGCATCGCGTTATGGTTATGTGTTTCTTTTGAAACACAGATCGGAAACTTTTAAAGTTTCGACACGAAGTTGATAAACAGATCGGTTAAAGTATTAAAATTATCACGGTTAGACCATGATGAAAATACTTAAGCAATAAGTTTCTCAAATATATGAAAGAGTATAGTATTCTTTCAATGAGGACTCCTCCCGGAACACGTCAATTTGACGGTGTGTCCGAACAGAGAAACCGAATTTTGTTACACATGATAAGGTTAATCATGAGTCGCTCTGAGCTACCATTTCCTTCAACGGATACGCATAAACAGTGCAAGACTTATTTTAAATAAGGTTCCATAAAAACCTGTTAAACAGATTTCATATTAGATATGAACAAGAAAGAAACTAGGTTTTCTCATTCCTGAAGATTTGGGAATGCTAGGCATATGTTTGGATGATACCAAACTAGAACCCAAATCGGATAAGTGCCTAATTGTAAGCTATCCTAGGGAAACCAAAGTATAGTACTTATACATCTCATAAGAGAATAATTTAATTGTTGCTCGCCATGCGGTTTTCCTAAGAGGAATACCGATATGCAGTGGTAAGTGGGAAGAAAGTAAAACTTGATGAAAATCGGAGTAATACTATTCCAGGCACCGATTCCTAATGGAACATATATAGTTCATCAAGGATGTAACTATACCAATAATATTTGAATACAGTGGTAAGTGGGAATACCGATATGCAGTGGTACGTGGGAAGAAAGTAAAACTTGATGAAAATCGGAGTAATACTATTCCAGGCACCGATTCCTAATGGAACATATATAGTTCATCAAGGATGTAACTATACCAATAATATTTGAATACACAAGAACCGCGTAAGTCGGAGAGAGTCAGAAAACAACCTAGGGTATTGGGTTTCTGATCTCAACTCGTAAAGATGTCAATCTTATTGAGGAATACGAATTGACTACATATGAGGAAGTGATACAAGGTATCGACTCCCTATTATGGCAAAGTGCCATGAAGTCCGAAATGGATTCCATGTATACCAACCAAGTTTGGATACTAGTTGATGTACCGAAAGGCATTGTGTCTGTTGGTACTATATGAGTCTTCAAGGAAGACATACATGGAAGGCAACATACCAACGTACTAAGTTAGGCTTGTAGCGAAAATGTATTGTTATCAACATTGTGTTGATTACGATGAAACCTTTTACCTGTTGCCACAGTAAATCCATTTGGATGATGCTTGTTGATGCTGCATGTTTCATTTATGAAACGTGACAGCTGAATGCCAAAACCACTTTCCTTAACGGAAACCTTTTGGAGGATGTTTACAACATTCTGACGGTTTTTTCGTACCAAAACTAGCAAACAAGGTTTGCAGGTTATTCGATCCATGGATGGATTGAAGCAAACATATCGTTCTTGGAACTATCATTTTGATGTAATCATAATGGTATATGATTTAATTCAAAACGAAATGATTCTTGTGTATATAAGGAGGTTAGTGGGAGCGCACTGACAGTGAATGTCATAAATAATGAAAATATATCATTTCTTGGAAATGATATTCCCATAATACAATCGGTGAAAGATCGGCTTTCATGAAAATTCTCCATAGAATTCTTGGGAGAAACAACATTTATTCTAGGAATAAAAATCTACTGGGATAGATTTAAAGTTGTTAATAATCTCCGAGAAATCGTACATTGAAAAATGTACGCGACCTGGTGTCTCATACGCTTTGAGCATATGGATTCACAATCGGGCCAATCCAAGTGATAGTCACTGGATTGATGTTAAGAACATCCTTAAGTATCTTAGAAGAACTAAGGATGTTGTCTTATACTATGGAGAATGAGAACTTGAAGTGACTAGGGTAACTGCTGCAAGTTCCCTAACAGATATAAACGACTATAAGTCGTAACAACGGCACTAAAAAGTTTGAATAACGGGACAGTGAGCTGGAAATCTTCCAAGCGAGATACTGTTACCGGATAAACAACAAAATTGGATTATTGTTGCAGCTGAGGCAACAATAGAAGCCTTCTGGATTAATAATAATCCTAATCAGATTAGGAGTAGTTCTGTTAGCAGCTGAGCTAGGCTACAACACAGGCTAAAGAATTAATGGTCTCATCAACGATCCAGATAAATACTTCAACTATTCATCTGATTCATTCGGATCATACATCGTAGCGATGTGATGATCGTATAAATCGCATCAGATGATAATCATGCAAATCCGCTGATGAAAGCATTTTCTCACAGGAATTTGAGTGAACCGTACATAGTTCGGGTGTAGGACACTTGAGTGATTGGCTATAGGCCAAGTGGGAGATTGTTGGACAGTTATGGCCCATAACATCACTATTTGTACAGATCATGGTGTTCTTGTACAAATTAACTATATGACAAAGGAAATTGCTCTTATATCATTTGTAATTGGATTACCAAGATGTATAAATGATAGAAGGTCCACATGATTAGTTCCGGATTGAGATGATATGAGACAGTATCAATCCATGAAGGTTTAATCATTAAATATCTCTAATCGTAGTATTATCGAGATTGGACATCGATAATGCGGAATAGACTAGTATTGCACTTGTGCGCGTTGTGGGAGCATAACGGCATAGTTCTCATATATATGGGTATAGGATACTCATGCAAGTGTAATAGGAGGTTGTGTTTACCGATAGTACGGAAACAGCTTTGCTTTGGATAGACCCCTCGGAATTCTATTGGTAGTATGACTATGTGTCTATGGAAGTCTGAATCAGGGTAGGTGTATTTGGTCTTAACCTGAGACTTGCACCGCTAATACTTGCAACAATCAATATACTTTGGTTTTGGTCGTCCAGGGCTTCAACAGGTTCTGTGTACGCCTATTCTGGGTATATTTAGAATCGTAGTGTATTGGGTGTGATGTCGAGATGGAAGTATCACTCCAGTCATAGTGGAGATGATGATCACGTAGGATAGGGAACTGGTGCTCTTATATGCTGCAGCTATTGGGATATTATGACTAGGTCATGTTTATCCGATTATAGGGACTAGTAACCAGAGATCCGATATGTGCTTTGTACGGGGCAGACACGTTTCTAGCCCTAGCCCTAGCACGTGACATCCGATACTGGATCGAAATACGCAATACTACGTATACTACGCCTGATATAGATCACATATTCCAGTAAGAATATTTCTGGAGAATTGGGTAGGCATGATGCTTTGCTAGAAGCCAACCATGTCTTGTAAATCGGTAAAAACGTAGTACTAGTTTCGTACGTGTTCGGATAGTCCGACGACCGGATTTACTGCCAACATATTTAGGGATCTCATGGGTCGCTTCCCGAAGATTCACCGATGACGTATGACTCGCACTTTATTAATCTGGGATTAATTAATAGAGAGAGAAAATTAATCTGGGATTAATTATGGAGATATTTTATCTGGGATAAAATATTATTTAAAGAGAGAGAATGATTAATTTGGAATTAATCGATAAATTAATATATTCGATATATTATAAGAAATTGGATTTCGACGTGGAATTGAAATTAGATTTCAATTCGGGCAAACGAGTTAATTTAGAATTAATTCGTTAGCGACGTGAATAGTAATTTTGCTATGCATAATTATTTAATTACGTCACAACGGAAAATTTGTTAATTTGGAATTAGCGAACCCAAGCCCGGGAGTGTTTGCGGGCGCACTCACATTGCGAATTAAAGTGCGGCCCACAAGTCACATCAAGCGTCAAACCACTAGTCACATCAAGCGTCAAATCACTTGTCACTTTGAGTGATGTGATGTCTAGTCACTTTTGATGTGAATAGTGATGGAGGTGGTTGTTGGCTTTAATGCCTTTTGACTTTTGGAAAGCAAAAATTTGTAAATGGATTTTTGAAATTCATTTTGGGTATTAGACACACAATTTTTCTCCAACAACCAAAAAAAACCTAACACATTTTTATTCTCTCTCATTTTTCCTCTCCTCTCTCTCACGGTCTTGGACCACTTTTCTTCTTCTATTTTTTCTGTAAAATGCCGAGAATAGAGAAGAAACATTATGAAGTTTTGCGGCAAAATTTCCGGAGTGCTAGCACGCTTTAAGGGTCTTGCGAAGGTGATAGGGAAACCGACTTGTGAGCTTGGAATCACAACACAAAGCTTGGAGCTTGGTGGATCATCCATGGTCGAATTTGGAGGAGCAAAAACAGCCCACTGCCGTGAGCTTCAAAGGGCATAAAAAGAGTTTTTGTTGTTCGTCGCATCGCTCAACCAATCATTGTAAGTATTCTGCAACTTCTTTGAGTATTCACACATGAGTTTCTTTGCTTGATTTGATCCTTGGGACCTAATAGAAACCCAACAGAATGCATACGTTCGTGTAGCGTTTGGAAACGCATTCGATCGAGATTGCCAAAATAGCATCTGAAATGACACAAACACATGCATTGATAAACAAATACAGAATGTAGGACCTCGTGTGCCCGGTGGAACACATTTCACGTTCAATCGAGTGTACCTCTTCCAGAACGGTAAAACATTGTGGTAAATGTAGCCTTTAGGCATTTCCCTCGAATAAGGACCTTTAATCTACCCTAGTTAGCCCATGCACACTAGATTGCAATGCATGCGTAAATAGAACAATGATATGCAAATGGTAAATGACATAATAAAAGGCGCGGCAAAACATCGTGGTAAAGGTAGCCTTCAGGCATTTCCCTCGAATAGATGACCTTTAATCCACCCTAGTTAGCCCATGCGCATTATATTACAATGAATACAAATGAATGAGACAATAATGTGGAACTCCGTATATCCGATTAAACATATCTCACATTCAATCAAACATACTTCGTCCGGCGCGGCAAAACGTCGTGGCAAAGGTAGCCTTTTGGCTTTTCATCCCTCAAAACGGAGGACCTTTAATCCACCCTAGCTAATTTTGGACAATTATGACCCATAGCATCACTATTTGTATAGAACATGGTGTTGTTGTACAAATTAACTATGTGATAAAGGAAGTTGCTCTTTTATCATTTGTAATTAGATTACTGGGATATATAAATGATAAAAGTCCATATGATTAGTTCCGGATTGATAAGATATGAGACAGTATCAATACATGAAGGTTTAATCATTAAAACATCATTATTCGTAGTATTATCGAGATTGGATATCGATAATGTGGAATAGACTAGTATTGCACTTGTGCGTGTTATGGGAGCATAACGGCATAGTTCTCATATATTTGGGTATTGGATACTCATGCAAGTGTAATAGGAGGTTGTGTTTACCGATGGTACGGAAACAGCTTCACTCTGGATAGACCCCTCGGAATTCCATTGGTAGTATGACTATGTGTCTATGGAAGTCCGAATCAGGGTAGGTGTATTTGGTCTTAACCTGAGACTTGCACCGCTAATACTTGCGACAATCAATATACTTTGGTTTTGGTCGTCTAGGGCTTTAACAGGTTCTGTGTACGCCTCTTCTGCGTATATTGAGAATCATAGTGTATTGGATGTGATGTCAAGATGGAAGTATCACTCCAGTCATAGTGGAGATGATGGTCACGTAGGATACGGAACTGGTGCTCTTATATGCTGCATCTATCAGGATAATATGACTATGTCATAGTTATCCGATTATAGAGACTAGTTACCAGAGATTCGATATGTGATTCGTACGGGGCAGACACAATTCCAGCCCCAGGCCTAGCACGTGACATCCGATACTGGATCGCAATACGCAAAACTACGTATACTACGCCTGATACAGATTACATATTCCTTTAAGAATATTTCTGGAGAATTGGGTAGGCACGGTGCTTTGCTAGAAGCCAACCATGTCTTGTAAATCGGTAATGACGTAGTACTAGGTACGTACATGTTCGGATAGTCCGACGGCCGAATTTACTACCAATATATTTGGGGATCTCATGGGTCACTTCCCGAAGATTCACCGATGACGTATGACTCAGATATAATTAATCTAGGATTAATTATTAGAGAAGAAAATTAATCTAGGATTAATTACGGAGATATTTTATCTGGGATAAAATATTATTTAAAGAGAGAGAACGATTAATTTGGAATTAATAGATAAAATAATATATTCGATATATTATAAGAAATTAGATTTCGACTCGGAATTAAAATTGGATTTTAATTCGGGAAAACGAGTTAATTTAGAATTAATTCGTTAGAGACGTGAATAGTAATTTTGCTAGGCATGATTATTTAATTAAATTTGATTTAATTACGTCGCAACGGAAAATTCGTTAATTCGGAATTAACGAACCCAAGCCCGGGAGTGTTTGCGGGCCCACTCGCATTTCGAATCGAATGGGGCCCACAAGTCACACCACGCGTCACATCATTAGTCATTCATGTGATGGGTGTCTTGTCACATTTCGAATTGAATGGGGCCCACAACTTTACTTTGATGTATTCACATGTTTTCATTGCTTAATTGATCTTGGGATAACTTAGAAAACCCAACAATGGTATCAAGAGCCTTGATTAAGCATGAAATTGGATTTAGGGTAAAATTTGGGTAAAATTGATTTGAGCATGTTTTGATGAAATTGTTTGATTGAGTATGCTTGAATGATGATAACATTGTGTTATGCATGATCAATTTGATGAAAATTGAATTGGATCAATTTTTCCCCAAATAGTAGGCTTGGCCGAAAGTTTGGTGCCCTAAATGTCATGGTGATTTTTTTTTTTTTTTATCATTGGATGAATTGGATGACATGGGATAAATTGATTTGAGATTTAATTGGATTGAAATCGAAATCGATTTTGTAAAACCCTAAATTGTCGTGACCAACATAGCATGGAAATGAATTGATTTTTTTATTCAATAATGTTGAACATGTGTTGATGATGATGAGCATGATTAATTGATTAAATTAGTATTTTGAAAATGTTAATTTGAGTAATTAATTATGGCTAATACACTTTAGTTAATTAAATTGTGAAATTTGGAATTTTGTAATTTAATTGGTTGGGCTAAATTTGGAATTGGGTTTTAAAGTTGTATTTGGGCTTAATGGGCTTGGTTGGGCCAAGTTTGGTTTAGGTTAATTGGTTGGATCCAATTGGGCCCAAAATTATATCCATAAAGTCCAAATATGATTAAATGGACCTTTAAAATGTTAATTGGGCCTAATGGGCCTAAATTAATTTTTGGCAAAATGGTGATTCCTTATTGGGCTTTGGTTGCCAAAGTCCATGCCTTATACATTAATTGAAAGCCCATTGGACTTTAATTAAATTGAAATTGGATGTTAATTGGGCTTTGAGACCCGTAATGATTAGATTTAGAATCTTAGTCGCAAAGGCTCATTAATAAAGTGTAATTATTTAATTTGAAATTAAATACAGAACTAGTATTGAATACAAATTAAATTGGATTTAATATTGTAGTTTAATATAATTCAAGAATTCGTACTTTGAGTACTTATTCTTAAAACGAGTTGGACTCGCGCAAATCAAATCGTTGTTTGAACATTGGATGGTCATTAATTTCATATTAATTAATTGAATTAGATTGATTGATAACATGATTTGTGTGAATACATGGATGTGATGTATGAATAATGTATATCGGATGGATATTAGATGGATGAGAGCGATTTTGGAAATTGTTGTAATAAATTTAGAATTTATTAAATTGGACCTGCGTGTCCAGCCTATTACCTCTTGACTCTTTGTATTTCTCTTCTCACCTATTCCCATCAATGTAAATGAGGTTTCTTTAGAAGTGTTATGTAATTGGGTAGAAGTAAGATTTGTGCTAGCGGGAGAGAGGAAAGGGAGAGATTTGTTCTAGGAACAAGTTGTTTTAAATATCCATCTGCATATCATTATTAAATTTATTTATCGCTCCTTATTATGCTTTTAGAATGCATGCTTAAGGGTGTATGATGAGACCTAATCAAAGATAATTAATTGGTTTCCAATTACGCGAAAAACCCTCAACACATATTAAGCGTTTTTCCTTCAATTGAGTGATTCTTACTCAAGATCCAAGATTGGCACTGGTTTGTTGGACAAAGTCAATGCCTTTATCCATCGCGGATGTGTTTGAATCATGAAGGCTTTGTTCCATATCGCATGTCTTGTCCAAGTTGTGATTTATTGGCCAAAGTCAAGATCACTTCTTGTCCATCGACATCGATTACGAAGCTTTCCAAAGTCAATGGGTCTCACTTACCTGGAATCATTAAGTTTGTTGTGCCAAAGCCAAGGCTTAATTGATTCAGAGGAAAAAGGTTAGGCAATATATCGGATATATTGGCATATATTAGATATATATTTCGGACTTGGATGTCCACCTATTGGATCTAGGAATTGGATGAGATCCAATTGATCTTAGAGATCTACCTAGTAAAAAATCATACATTTTTTTTGCCAAAGTCAAGGTTGTGTGTTATTTAACGGGATCCTAGCCCACTAGGGTAACCAAAGTATAGTACTTATACAACTCACTAGAGAACAATGTAATTGTTGCTCGCCATACGGTTTTCCTAAAAGGAATACCTATATGTAGTGTTAGTGGGAGGAAAGTAAAACTCGATGAAAATCGGTGTAATATTGTTCCAGGCACCAAGTCCTTAATGGAACACAAATAGTTCATCAGGGATGAAACTACACCACAATCTTCAAATACACAAGAACCACGTAAGTCGGTGAGAGTCAAAAAACAACCTGAGAGGTATAGGTTTCTGATCTCACCTCAAGTAGATGTCAATCTTATCAAGGAAGACAAACTGACTACGTATGAAGAAGTGATACAAGGTATCGACTCCCTATTATGGCAAAGTTCCATGATGTCCGAAATGGATTCCATGTATACCAACCAAGTTTAGACACTGGTTGATTTACCGGAAGGCATTGTGTCTATTGGTACTATATGAGTCTTCAAGGAAGACATACATGGATGGCAACATACAACGTACTAAGCTAGGCTTGTAGCGAAAACGTATCGTTATCAACATTGTGTTGATTACAACGAAACCGTTTACTCGTTGCCATGGTTAAATCCATTTGGATAATGCTTGCTAATGCTGCTTGTTTCATTTATGAAATATGGCAGCTGAACATCAAAATCACTTTCCTTAAATGGAAACCTTTTTGGAGGATGTTTACAACATCCTGACAGTTTTGTCATACCAAAACGAGCAAACAAGGTTTGCAAGT
This sequence comes from Zanthoxylum bungeanum, assembly GCA_019454045.1. Classification (NCBI taxonomy): domain Eukaryota; kingdom Viridiplantae; phylum Streptophyta; class Magnoliopsida; order Sapindales; family Rutaceae; genus Zanthoxylum; species Zanthoxylum bungeanum. Next base: position 197,434 of record SKCR01032156.1, read on the forward strand.
TAATTCAATCCATTTATGGATTGAAGCAAGCATTATGTTCTTGGAACTGATGTTTTGATGTAATCATAATGGTGTATGATTTAATTCAAAACGAAAATGATTCTTGTGTATATAAGGAGGTTAGTGGGAGCGCACTGACAATGATTGTCCTATATAATGATGATATATCATTTCTTGGAAATGATATTCCCATAATACAATCGGTGAAAGCTTGGCTTTCATGAAAAATTCTCCGTAGAATTCTTGGGAGAGACAACTTTTATTCTAGGAATAAAGATCTACTGGGATAAATCTAAAAGTTGTTGGCACTCTCCGAGAACCCGTACATTGAAAGAGATGTACGTGACCTGGTGTCTCATATGCTTTGAGCATATGGAGTCACAATCAGGCCAATCCAAGTGATAGTCACTGGATTGATGTTAAGAACATCCTTAAGTATCTTAGATGAACTAAGGATGTTGTCTTATACTATGGAGAATGAGAACTTGAAGTGACTGGGTTCACTGCTTTAAGTTTCTTAACCGATAAAAACGACTAGAAGTCGTAATAAAGGTACTATTCAAGCAATATTGATGCAGCAATATTGATGCAGCTGAGGCAGCAATAGAAGCACTTTGGATCTTAATAATCCTAATTGGATTAGGAGTAGTTCTGTTAGCAGCTGAGCTAGGCTACAGCACATGCTAAAGAATTAATGGTCTCATCAACGATCCAAGTATATACTTCAACTATTCATCTGATTCGTTCAGATCATACATCGTGGCGATGTGATGATCGAATAAATCGCATCAGATGATAACTTTGCAAATCCGCTGATGAAAGCTTTTTCTCAGCAGAAGTTTGAGTAACCCGTACATAGTTCAAGTGTAGAACACTTGAGTGATTAGCTATAAGCCAAGTGGGAGATTGTTGGACAATTATGACCAATAACATCACTATTTGTACAGAACATGGTGTTGTTGTACAAATTAACTATGTGACAAAGGAAAATGCTCTTTTATCATTTATAATTAGATTACCGTGATATATAAATGATAAAAGTCCATATGATTAGTTTCGGATTGATAAGATATGAGACAATATCAATCCATGAAGGTTTAATCATTAAAACATCCATAGTCGTAGTATTATCGAGATTGGACATCGATAATGCGGAATAGACTAGTATTGCACTTGTGCGTGTTATGGGAGCAAAACGGCATAGTTCTCTTATATTTGGGTATTGGATACTTATGCAAGTGTAATAGAAGGTTGTGTTTACCGATGGTACGGAAACAGCTTCGCTCTGGATAGACCCCTCGGAATTCCATTGGTAGTATGACTATGTGTCTATGGAAGTCTGAATCAGGGTAGGTGTATTTGGTCTTAACCTGAGACTTGCACCGCTAATACTTGCGATAATCAATATACTTTGGTTTTGGTCGTCCAGGGCTTTAACAGGTTCTGTGTACGCCTCTTCTGGGTATATTAAGAATCGTAGTGTATTGGGTCTGATGTCAATATGGAAGTATCACTCCAGTCATGGTGGAGATGATGGTCACGTAGGATACGGAACTGGTGCTCTTATATGCTGCAGCTATCGGGATAATATGACTAGGTCATAGTTATCCGATTATAGAGACTAGTTACCAGAGATCCGATATGTGCTTCGTACGGGGCAGACACAATTCCAGCCCCAAGCCTAGCACGTGACATCCGATACTGGATCGCAATACACAATACTACGTATACTACGCCTGATACAGATTACATATTCCTGTAAGAATATTTCTGGAGAATTGGGTAGGCACGGTGCTTTGCTAGAAGCCAACATGTCTTGTAAATCGGTAAAGACGTAGTACTAGGTACGTACGTGTTCAGATAGTCTGATGACCGGATTTACTGCCAACATATCCTGGGATCTCATGGGTCCTTTCCCGAAGATTCACTGATGACGTATGACTCAGATATAATTAATCTAGGATTAATTATTAGAGAGAGAAAATTAATCTAGGATTAATTACGGAGATATTTTATCTAGGATAAAATATTATTTAAAGAGAGAGAACGATTAATTTGGAATTAATCGATAAAATAATATATTCGATATATTATAAGAAATTAGATTTCGATGCGGAATTAAAATTGGATTTTAATTCGGGAAAACGAGTTAATTTAGAATTAATTCGTTAGTGACGTGAATAGTAATTTTGCTAGGCATAATTATTTAATTAAATTTGATTTAATTACGTCGCAATGGAAAATTCGTTAATTCGGAATTAACGAACCCGGGCCCGGGAGTGTTTGCGGGCCCACTCACATTTCGAATCGAATGGGGCCCATAAGTCACACCACGCGTCACATCATTAGTCATTCATGTGATAGGTGTCTTGTCACCCTTTTGGTGATTGACAACTTGTCAAATTTTGAATGATGGAAGTAGATGGAAGGCTTTAATGCCTTGTACCTTTTTGACTTTGGATTTTTGGTATTAGATTTTAGAAATCAAAATACACAAAAACCAACTCATCTTCTTCTCTCTTTCTCCTCTTCCATTCAGCCAAGGGCCATTTCTCTCTCAAATTTCTTGCCAAAGCCGAGAGATGCAATAAGGCAATGGGAAATTTTGTGGCAAAATTTCCAAAGTGCTAGCACATCCAATGGGTCAAACAAAGGTGATAGGGAAACCCATTTATGAGCATGGAATCACCATTTACAAAGCTTGGAGCTTGGAGCACACAATGGAGGGTTGACCAAAAATTGGAACACAAAGTTTGGGCATGGCCGAGAGCTTCCATGGAGGAGGAAAAATTTTTGTGTTTCATCGCATCGCAAAAGCCGATCAAAGTGAGTATTCCGCAACTTTACTTTGATGTATTCACATGTTTTCATTGCTTAATTGATCTTAGGATAACTTAGAAAACCCAACAGCTAGCCCATGCGCATTACATTACCATACATAAATAAGTAACTTGCAGAAAGTAATAACATACTAACGACTAAATCATGTTTAAGAATGAATAACATACTAACGACTAAATCATGCTTAAAACGCAAGATTGGATGAAACGAAACATGTGAATCTCTCAAGTGGTACGTGGCATTGTATCCCGAGTGCAAACCGCAATACCGTCCATTCAGATTCGGCTATGGAATTTACGTCCAGGTTTCCATCCGATATACCACAAGAGATAACACATATTCCGTTCATCCGAAAATCACATCATGCACCAATCCACAATACTCATATGAAATAAAGTACAAAAATAAATGAAAATAAAGGATAATAAATAAAGAAGGTGCCCTCAGGTCTAACCTCTTTAGTCGTCTATCGGAAGTGCGGTATGCGGTTGTCGGAAGGGTTGATGCTCCTCAATTCCTCCGGTTCACTGGTTCAACGTTTCCTTTCGCTGTTTCGCTGTTTGGGCTGCTATTTTTACTCCTTTTTGCTGCAGTTTTTACTGTATTTTTTTGTCACTGTTTTCGGTGTTTGGGCTGTTGTTTGGGGGTATATTTTCGGTGGATGCAGTGCAGTTTTATGGGTGATTTTCGGTCACTATAGTGCAGTTTCAGGGGCTATTTTTCGGTCACTGTAGGGACTATTTTGGGCTGTGATTTTCAGTGGTTTAAGCTATGGTTTGGGTGTGTATTTTCGGTGAATGGAGGGCTGCTTCAAGGATATTTTTTTTTCGGTGGTGGTAGTGAGGAATTAAGTGACTGTTTCGGTGATGATGTTTGCTATTTTGGAGGGGTTTCGGTGATGATGATGTTTAGGGGTTATGGTTTCGGTGATGAGAGGAGGAGAAGAGAGAATTATTTCCTTGCTTCTTGCTTTGCCTTGAGCGTGAGTGTTAGAGAGGGTGAGGGTTGAATTTGTGTCTCTTTTTATAGACAAAGGCTAGGGTTCCCCTTGTGTGAATAGGAAAGGAATCATGCAATCAATGGTGACATCTCCTAATTAGTATCTCACAAGGAAAGTATCTAGTTAATTAGGGACATGATTTGGCTTGATTAGGAAGATGATATATTTGATTTTATTTGATTTGTTTCATTAGGTAGGTGATTTGTTATTTTTGGGAGGGATTTTGTTTAAATTTGATCTGATTTCCTTTAATTAGGGATGTGATTTACCTTGATTTTATTTAATTTAAATTTGATTTAATTTAATTTTTGACATGTGTTTTAAATGTTTTAATTATTATTGGATGTGATTTGATGGGCTTGGGCTAGGTGGGCGTGTGGAAAAACTAGAAGTACCGACACCATTCGAACGCCGATTCGAACGCTACACGAACGCAGACAATCTGCTTGACATTCGAACGTGCTCACGAACACAGCACGAACGCGAAAGCAGTTAACATGTGAATTGAATCTGATGACATACTTATTCTGAATTTCCCTTTCCGACATTCATTTCCCGTGACTTCCGCAACCTAAAGAGTAGTGCCTCCGTACGAGACTCGTCATCAGGACTTACATGCAAAAATGCAGTGCTTACAGCTGGCAATGTGTCTACCCCGTACGAAGCATATATCGGATCCCGAGTAACTAGTCTCTGTAATCGGAAAGTCATGACCTAGTCATACTTTCCCGATAGCTGCAGCTTTTAAGAGTACTAGTTCTGTATCTTATGTGACCATCATCTCCATATGACTGAAGTGATACTCACATCTTAACATCACATCCAATACACTACGATTCTCAGTAAACCCAATACAAGCGTACACAGAACCTGTTAAAGCTTCAGACGACCAATACCAAAGTAAACTGATTGTCGCAAGTAATAGCGAAGTAAGTCTCAGGTTAAAGATCAAATACACCTACCCTGATTCGGATTCCCATAGACACATAGTCATACTACCAATGGGATTCCGAGTGGGTCTATCCAGAGCGAACTGATCCCAGTCCAACGGCTAACATAACCTCTTATTACACTTGTATAAGTATCAAATACCTAAATATATGAGAACTATGCCGTTAAGCTTCCATAACACGCACAAGTGTAATACTAGTCTATTCCGCATTATCAATGTCCAGTCTTGATAATACTTCGACTATGGATATTTAATGATTAAACCGTTCGTGGATTAATATTGTCTCATATCTTATTAATCTGATTTAACCACATGGACCTTTATCATTAATATATATATGTAGGACACAGAAATCGGCAACGCTGTTCTAGGCTCGCGGCCTAGTTGAGAGTACGAAATAGTCCGCAGGGGAACTAAACCAGATAAATAACATGGAGTCGCCACCCGGTGTGAACCGGGACAAAGATTTAAGGCTGCACTCACCCCTCACAGGGGAAGACCTCAAACCGTTGGGTTCGGAAAGGTCCCTTACTTATGTCACTTGTAATGATATGATTTGTGCAATAAACTAACCGAATCTACTCAACATGTATGCTCAAATGTAACTTAGATCTAGTCCACATTCATCGAAATAAATCCTATGACTAAGTTCGCATGCTTTGAAAATAAGTCATTATAACGGCAAGCATATAACATCATGCAACGAGCATGTTGAATCATCCAATGCAAATAACAAATATATAATTACTTAAATAAAACATAAATTAAATTCCTCATGCAAAATCAAAGTACTAAATCATGCATAAATAATAAATATCATATTAACTACATCATGCTCAAATACAAGTTTGGATGAAACGAAATACGTGTCTCTCAAGCGGTACGTGGCATTGTATCCCGAGTGCAAACCGCAATACCGTCAATTCGGAATCGGCTACGGAATTTACATTCGATTTTCCATCCGATATACCACAAAAGAGAACACGCATTCCATTCATCCGGAATTCACACTACAGGCCCACTGAACTCATCACTGAGACATCTCTAACCTTTTTCTCAAGGCTTGTTCTTCTCTAACCTTTTTCTCAAGGCTGTGATACCACACTACAGGTGCCCCCTCGAGTGACATCCCAAACATCTTTTGGACTTGGCGCTGTGACAGGCCCACTGAACTCATCACTGAGACATATTGCCACAGATGGACACTCGGATCCCCATTTCCGTTGAACTTAGCCATATCTGGCATCTTGAACTAAGCTGGCAATTTTTCTTCGAAGGTCATTGCCATATAATCTAACAACTCTTCATGTTTACCCCTCATTTTATGGGTAACTGTTTCAACCTGATCCCGAGAGACGACAAAAGAGGTTAGACCTGAGGGCACCTTTTATTTATTACCTTTCATTTATTTTTTATTTATTTTAATATATTATCACATGAGAGTCGTTTATTGAGGCATGATGTGAATTCCAGATGAATGGAATGCGTGTTCTCTTTTGTGGTATATCGGATGGAAACTCGGACGTAAATTTCGTAGCCGATTCCGAATGGACGGTATTGCGGTTTGCACTCGGGATACAATGTCATGTACCGCTTGAGAGACACGTATTTCATTTCATCCCAACTTGTATTTGAGCATGATGTAGTTAGTATGATATTTATTATTTATGCATGATTTAGTACTTTGATTTTGCATTAGGAATTTAATTTGTGACATGTGTTTTAATTTAATTTAATTGGATTTATTTAGTTTAGGAATGTGATTTAATTTAATTTAATTTAATTGGTTTTAATTTAATTTGTGACATGCATTTTAAATGTTTTAATTATTTTGGATTGGGCTTGGTGTGTTTAAAAACAGAGGTCCAACAAGCGAACCCGAAGCGAAACAAGCAAGTTAAATCTGACAAAATGCTAATTTCCAACTTTACCCTTCCAACGTCCATTTCCCGCGGCTTTCACAACTAAAGAGGTAGTGTCTCCATACGAGACTCATCATCGGGCTTATATGTAAAAATGCAGTGCCTACAATATCCAAGTAATCTAATTATGATAATGATAAAATAGCAATTTCTTTTTGTCACGTAGTTAATTTGTACAAAAACACAATGTTTATTACAGATAGTGATGTTATGGGTCATAATTGTCCAACAAGCAGAGGCAGGATTGCCTGAGCAGGAATGGGCTTCGCAGAGGTTTGAATAGCTAGCATTATTGGATGAGAAAAGGATAAAGGCCTTGCACCACATGCATCTATATCAGAAAAGGTTGGCCAGGGCGTTCAACAAGAAGGTGCATCCCAGTAAGATCAGAGAAGGTGATCTAGTGCTCAAGCAGTCGGAGCCACTGACAATGGACCCAAGGGGAAAGTTCAGGCCCAATTGGGAAGGGCCCTACCTATTAATGAAGGTAATGGGGAATGGGGCAGTGAGATTTTCATATTTGGAAGGGAACGAGTTCACCGAGCCCATCAACGTGGACAGGCTGAAACAATACTTTGCATAAAAATAAAAAAAAAATAAAAAAAAGGCTCGTTGGGTTGAAAATCCGCAAAGGACAGCCCAAGCGAAATATAAAGCATAAGTGAGCAAGAAAAATGGCTAATTGTAAAATCCGTGAGGAACAGTTAGCGACAGTGGTACCATTGCAATGCAATTTATTTCCTACACATGTACTAAGAAGTAATGCAAATGCCTTTATTGAAACAAATGTTTAAAGATGTTCATAGATTGCATAAATCCCAGCTAACCGGGAAAGATTAGAGTCAAGTAATTACAAATCACGTCTTTTGTTTTTTAGATGTTGGACCAAGGTCAGAAGATCTAGGAGAAGAACTCTGAGAATGGAGAGGAGTAGAGCAGCCTCAAGAATGAGGACGAAGAACTCGAAGAATTGAGAGGAATAGAATAACCTCGGGAATGAGGAAGAGCAAAGAGCCTCGAGAATGAGTACAGATCTGAAAAAAATAAAAACATTTAGCTCGCTGGATTGAAAACCTGAAAATGAGACCCAGGAAAGATAGAGCAATCCGCTAAGTTGAAATTCCGAAAGGACAGCTTAGGCAAAAGATAGAACGAACCTGCAAAACAAGGGGACTCCCAAGAAACCGGCTTACAGGATAGTGTTTTATCATGTCTAAACCATGAAGCGTCTCGGCCAAGATACAGAATAAGACTACACTCCTCCAGGAACGGGACCCTACCTCCATCCTGGAAGATACACGTGAAAGGACTTGTAACTCAATAGACGAAGCACAAGGCAGTGCCTTTTCCGCATCCTCAAAACAGCAAAGGAAAGCTTCGGGAATCGGAAGACATGATTTTCAGTATCCGATGAGGGTAGTAAGAGAAAAATGCAAACCGAGAATGGCAGCAAACTCCTCGGGGAGAGGGCATGTTTCGAAATCGGGGAATCGGAAGACATGAGGCCGCTTTCAAAAAGGCGTAATCCACCTTGACCCGGTGCAGGTAGCGAATAGCAGAAAACTGAGCCAGGTCTGGGGATGACCAGTCTACCACCCCGTGAATTAGGAACATAATATGATCTTGAGCCATGGGACCAAAGAGAACTGAGCAATCACCGGAGAAGAATTGGCAGAAGGAAACTGTAAGCATGCCAAGGGGGCGACCAAAACTTTTTGTAGGAAAAGGGGCACCAAAAGCCAAGAGGATTCCGAAAAGGGTGAAAAAACACTCTAGCACAAGGGAGGCCTAACCAAGGATGACATCAAGCAAATAGGACAGAGAAACCCCATCGAAATAAGGAATGTATCATGCATACATGCAAACATGTCGTATACGCACAATTTTTGTTTTGTGTTCAGAGGCTTTGAAGAAAAAGAAAAACGGTGAAGGCGAGGAACTCCGAGAATGGAGAACAACATAGGGAATGAGGACGAACAAAAAGCCTCGAGAATGAGGACGGATCGGGGGTCGAAGTGCCTCACCACCATCAGTTTGACAATTCATGAATGAATCCTAGGGTTGAGGCCCACATTATCAACAGTTTGGGAATGAATCCCAGAGGTCGAACCACTTCATCATCATAGAAAAAACTCCCCAGTGGATCGAAAAGTCACGCAGGTGAACCAAAACGCCATCACCCAACACAATTTGGGAATGAAACCCGGGGGTCGAAGCACCTCGCCGTTAGTTCGGGAATGAATCCCAGATATCGAAGCATCTCACACTCGGAATGGTTCAGGAATGAACCCCAGAGATCGAAGCATCTCACACTCGGAATGGTTCGGGAATGAACCTCAGAGATCGAAGCATCTCACACTTGGAATGGTTCGTGAATGAACCCCAAAGATCGAAACATCTCACACTAGGAATGGTTCGGGAATGAACCCCAGAGATCGAAGCATCTCACACTAAGAATGGTTCAGGTATGAATCCCCGATTACAAAGACTAGTTGCTAGTGATCCGATATATGCTTCGTACGGGGCAGACACAATTCTAGCCCTAGGCCTAGCATGTGACATCCGATACTGGATCGTATTACGCAATACATTATATAATGCGCCTGATACAGATTATGTATTCCTTGTTGAATATTTCTGGAGAATTGGGTAGGTACGGTGCTTTGCTAGAAGCCAACCATGTCTTGTAAATCGGTAAGAACGTGGTACGGGGTACGCACGTGTTCGGATAGTCCGATGATCATATTTACTGCCAACATATCCAGGGATCTCTTGGGTCGCTTCCCAAAGATTCACCGATGACATTTGACTCGAACAAAATTAATCTGGGATTAATTATGAGAGAGAAAATTAATCTGGGATTAATTACGACAAGAATTAATCTGGGATTAACTATGAAAGAGAGAATTAATCTGGGATTAATTATGAAAGAGAAAATTAATCTGGGATTAATTGCGGTAAGAATTAATCTGGGATTAATTCATCTAGAAGAGAGAACGCGATTAATTTGGAATTAATCGGTAAAGTAAATTTAATAGTTAAATTGGATTTTACTATTTAATTTATTAAATTGGGCTAAAATAATATATCGGATATATTAATTGAAATTGGATTTCAATACGAAATTAAAATTGGATTTTAATTCAAACGAACGAATTAATTTGGAATTAATTCGTAAGCGACTTTCGTAATAATTTTCCTAGGCATTATTATTTAATTAAATTGGATTTAATTACGTCGCAACGGAAAATTCGTTTAATCGGATTAAACAAACCCGGGCCCAAAGTATGTTGTACAAGCCAACTTGAATTTGGAATTTAAAGTGGTGGGACCCACTTCACTTACATCAATTGTTAGACATTTGATGGAAGTGGTTGGGAACAATTAATTGGATTTTTTGATAACACACCTACCAAGTCAACACACACCAATTTTAATATTTGTTTTTGGAAAAACACAAATAAAAGTATTCACTCTCTCCCTCACTTCCTCTCTTGGCCGAACATAGCTCTCATTGGAGGAGAAAATTTTCTTTCAAATTTTTTTCAAGCTAGCAATTAAATGAGTCAAAGAAAGGTGATAGGGAAACTCACCCAAGAGTTTGGAACTCAAAAGGAGGGCTTGGAGCTTCTACATCCATGGAAAAGTTTTGAACTTCAACCGATCAATGTAAGTTAATTCCGCAAACTTATCTTGTTTATTCACATTAGAATCATGTTTAGGATCCTTGGGCAAGTCTTATAGACACTAACAATGGTATCATGAGCCACCTAAACTTGATTTTAATTTCTAGGGTTTATGGACTTTAATTTAGGGATTTTGCTTGGAGCATGTATTTTCCTAAATTGATTGTTTGGTTGTGATTAGATAATGATGAATTAGATTTGTACATCATTATATTTGAGAAATTGATTGGATCAAAAATTTCCCCAAAATCTATGTCATGGCCAAATACTACCCCTAGAAAGCTCATGGTGATTTTCTGAAAATTAGGCAATTGGATATGTTTAAAGCATGAAATAAATCTTGTAAGTTGATTTAATTGGATTGAAATCAAATTGAGTGTTATTTCTTGCTATTGCTGTGAGTTAAGCATGTTATTGGATGAGTTGATTTTGCTTCAATTTATGTTGGACATGAATTGGAATGTTTAGCATGATTAATTGGATTAATTAATATTTTGGAAATATTTGATTAATTGATTAATTATGTTAATTACACTTTAATTGAAATTAATGTGATATTTGGAATATTATGTTAATATAAATTAGTCTTTAAAATTGGATTGGGCTAATTTGTTGTATTTGGGCTAATGGGCTTGGTTGGGCCAAGTATGGTTTTGGACAATTGGGTTGGATCCAATTGGGCCTAAAACCATTTCCATAAAGTCCAAATATGACTTATGCACCTTTAAAAATTTAATTGGGCCTAATGGGCCTAAATTGATTTTTGGCATAGGGTGATTCCTATTTTGGCCTTAGCATCTTGGGTTTGATCCATAATGGCCAAAGCCCATGCCTAAAGAATCAATTGAAAGCCCATTGGACTTTAATTGAATAGTATTGGATGCTAATTGGGCCTTTGAGACTCATTTAGATTGGATTTGGAATCCAAGTCTAAAAGGCACTATTAAAAGTGTAATTGTTTAATTTGAAATTAAACATGAATTAGTATTGGATACAATTTAAATTGGATTTAAACTTGTAGTTTGATATAATTCAAGAATACTTACTTTGAGTATTTATTCTTAAACGAGTTGGACTCGCGCAAATCAAATCGTTGTATGAACATTGGATGGTCATTATATAAAGATTAATTAATTGGATTAGATTGATTGACAACATGCTTTGTGTGAATACTTGGATGTATTTATATGAATAATGTATATCGGATGGATATTAGTTGGGTGGGGAAATTTTGGAAATTTTTGTAAGTATGGTACTTATTTGAAATTGGACCTGCGTGTCCAGTCTTTCACCTCCTTATCTCTTTGTATTTCTCTTCTCACCAATTCCCCTCAATGCAAATGAGGTTTCTTTTAGTGTTATGTAATTGGGTAGAAGTATGTAATGTGCTACCGGGAGAGAGGAAAGAGAGTGATTTGTTCTAGGAACAAATTGTATTATATATCCATCCGCATATCATTATTAATTTTATCTGTGCCTTATTATGCTTTTAGAATGCATGCTTAAGGGTGTATGATGAGACCTAAATAAAGATAATAAATTGGTTGCCAAATCGCGACAAAAACCCTCATTTTATATTAAGCGTGTTTCCTTCCATTGAGTGATTCTCTCTCAAGATCCAAGATTGGCATTGGTTTGTTGGCCAAAGTCAAGACCTTTGTCCATCGCAGATGTGTTTGAATCACGAAAGCTTTGTTCCATATCGTACGTCTTGGGAAAGTTGTGATTTGTTGGCCAAAGTCAATGTCATTTCTTGTTCATCGACCTCGATTACGAAGCTTTCCCAATGTCAATGGGTCGCGCTTAACTAGAATCATTAAGCTTGTTGAGCCAAAGCCAAGGCTTAGTTGATTTAGAGGAAAATGTTAGGAAATATATTAGATATATTGGCATATATTGGATATATGTTTCAGACTTGGAGGTCCACCTACTAGATCGAGGAATTGGATGGGATCCAATTGATCTTAGAGATCTACCTAGTTAAGTTTCAAACAACTTGTTGGCCAAAGTCAAGGTTGTGTGTTATTTAACGGGATCCTAGCCCACTAGGAAACTAGGTTTCCCGAGTACTCCACAGAGGGTTAGAGGCTCACCGAAAAATAGTAGGAGACAAGTATTAAATTTGCAATTTCGTTTAGATATTTGCCAATACGCGCTCATTTCATTTTTCATCATTAATTATTTATATATATTAGTTGGACTAATATTCAATTTTTGTTTTAATTTAACAGAGACTGTATTCAAACTACTTCATTTGTAGTTGGTTATTTAATTGGATTATGGTAATCGATACATTTGAATGTAACTGATCAATTTTAGTTGATTATATAGTTAGACTATAGTAATCATTATATTCGATTGTAACCGAAATCGTTGATTAGATAGTTGAACTATTGCAATCAAGATGGCTGAAAGATTAGCGTTTAGAACATAATCCTGGGTGAAAATGTATTTAAACGGCTCTAATTTTCAGATTGGGAATAGAACTTCAGGATAGTCCTGGGAGCTGAGAAGTTATTCTATTTGATAGAGAAACCTCTCGAGCATGAGCCCGGAGTTGAACGAATAGTAGAACATGAGCTTAGGAAGACTCATTGTTATGATAATTTTAGTGCTCAATCCGTTATGCACAGCCAGAGCTTCTTAAAAGGACATATCCCAAATTGTCTACCTAAACTGTGACAAACGGGGTCACTAGAAGTGTGACTGCCGTATGGACAAGGCAGACATGAAGGAAATGAAGGTGGGACAAGGTTCCGGCTTCAAGTATGTTTGTTATAAACATGTTCATTACTGGTTTTAAAATTAGATTTTTTATACTAGATGTGGTACATGAATATATGTACTGATGTACGGGATCTACTAATAAGCAGGAGACTGGCTTCAGATGAGATCGACCTACAAGTCAGAAACAGGACAAGAGTCGCTGTTTTGGCCATAGAAACCAAAGTTTTGGAACTGCCCTTTGGGCATGTACTTAAATTAGGAGAATGTTATAATATATCCAAACATTAGCTCTGTATCTAGTTTAACCCGTTGCGGGTATACCTTTATATTCTGAAACGCCGGGTGTTTTGTTTATAAAGATGATATTGAGATAAACACATTAGATGTGAATAACAGTATTTATATTTAGAATATAAATGAATCTCAAACATATAATATGACAAACAAAAGCACAAATTAAGTAAATCTGTTGAGACTTAAAAGTGGCATTGTTGTCTGGGACACATTAACAAGACTCGTATATCCACACTTTAATAATGTATGTGAATCTTGTTTATTAGGCAAAGTGCCTAAAATACCTTTTACTTCGTAAAAGTGCAAGTGACACCGATCTGTTAGCTCTCGTTCATAATGACATAAGTGGGCCCATGTCTAGCTAGGCTAGAGGTGGATATGAATACTTCGTAACCTTTACGGATGTGGCATCATATTACGGTTATGTGTATCTTATGAAACACAAGTCAGAAACTTTTGAGTAATTCAAAGAGTTTTGACACGAAGTAAAAAAACAGACCGGTAAAAGTATTAAACATTACGATCGGACCACAGTGTAAAATACTTAGACATATAAGTTTCAAGATTACTTGAAAGAGTGTGGTATTCTTTCACAGTGGACTCCTTCCGGAACACCTCAATTGAGCGGTGTGTCCGAACAGAGAAACCGAACTTTGTTAGACATCGTAAGGTTAATGATGAGTCGCTCTGAGCTACCAATTTCCTTCCAAGGATACGCATTAAATAGTGCAATACTTATTTTGAATAAGGTTCCATGAAAATCTGTTAGACAGACTTCATATTAGATATAAACAGGAAAGAAACCGGGTTTATCATTCTTGAAGATTTGGGAATGATGGGCATATGTTAGGATGATACCAAACTAGAACCCAAATCGGATAAGTGCCTATTTGTAGGTTGTCCTAAGGAAACCAAAGTATAGTACTTATACAACTCACAAGAATACAATGAAATTGTTGCTCTCCATGCGGTTCTCCTAAGAGGAATTCCAATATGCAGTGGTAAGTGGGAGGAAAGTAAAACTCGATAAAAATCGGAGTAATACTGTTCCAGGCACCGAGTCCTCACGGAACACCAACAGTTCATCAGGGATGAAACTGTACCAATAATCTTCGAATACATAAGAACCGCGTAGGTCGGAGAGAGTCGAAAAATAACCTGGGAGGTATGGGTTTCTGATCTCACCTCATGTAGATATCAATCTTATTGAGGAAGATGAAAAGCTACGTATGAGGAAGTGATACAAGGTATCGACTCCTTTTATGGAAAAGTGCCATGAAGTCCGAAATGGATTCCATGTATACCAACTAAGTTTGGACACTGGTTGATGTACCATAAGGCATTGTGCCTATTGGTACTAAATGTGTCTTCAAGGAATATATACATGGATGGCAACATACAAATGTACACAGCTAGGCTTGTACAGAAAGGGTATCGTCAACGACATAGTGTCGACTATGACGAAACTTTTTCACATATTGCCATGATTAAATCCATTTGGATAATGGTTGTTGTAACTGCATATTTCATTTGAGAAATATGACAGTTGGATGCCAAAACCGCTTTCATTAACGGAAACCTTTTTGAGGATGTTTGTATGCAACATCCTGACGGTTTTGTCGTGCCTAAACATGCAAACAAGGTTTGCAAGTTAAATCGATCCATTTATGGATTGAAGTAAGCATTATGTTCTTGGAACCAAAGTTTTGATGAGATCATAATGGTATATGATTTCATTCAAAACGAAGATGATTCTTGTGTATATAAGAAGGTTAGTGGGAGCGCACTGACAATGATTGTCCTATACATTGATGATATATTGCTTCTTAGCAATGACATTCCCATACTAAAATCGGTGAAAGCCTGGCTTTCATGAAAAATTCTCCATGGAATACCTGGGAGTAGCAGGCTTTATTCTAGGAATAAAGATCTACTGGGATAGATCTAGAAAGCTGCTGACACTCTCTCAGTGTTCGTACGTTTTGATATGTATGTGACCTGATGTCTCATATTCTTTGAGCATATGTAGACGCAATCAGGCCAATCCAGGTGATGGTCGCTGGATTAAAGTTAAGAACATCCTTGAGTATCTTGGATGAACTAATGATGCTTTCTGGGAATATGGGGAAAGGAGAACTTGAGGTGACTAGGTTCACCGCTGCAAGTTTCCAAACCGATAAAAATGATTGTAAGTCACAATAAGGGTACGTATATAGTTTGAATAACGGAACAGTGAGCTGGAAATCTTCCAAGCAAGATGCTGTTGCCGAATAAACAACAAGAGCGGAACATTGCTGCAGCTGAGGCAGCAAAAGAAGCATTTTGGATCTATAAAATTCCTAATTAGATTATGAGTAGTTCTGTTAGCAGCTGAGCTAGGCTACAGCGCAGGCTAAAGAATCGCGGTCTCATCAATGATCCAAGTATTCACTTCGACTAATTCATCTGATTCGTAAGATCATACATCGTGGCGATGTGATGATCGAATAAATCATATCAGATGATAACCTTGAAAATCCACTGACGAAAGCTGTTTCTCAGCAGAAGTTTGAGTAACCCGTACATAGTTCAGGTGTTAGACACTTGAGTGACTGGCTATAAGCCAAGTGGAAGATTGTTGGACATATATGACCCATAGCATCACTATTTGTACAGAACATGGTGTTGTTGTACAAATTAACTATGTGACAAAGGAAATTGCTCTTTTATCATTTGTAATTGGATTACCTGGATATATAAATGATAAAAGTCCATATGATTAGTACCGGATTAATAAGATATGAGACAGTATTAATCCACGTAAGGTTTAATCATTAAATATCCCTTGTCGTAGTATTATCGAGACTGGACATCGATAATGCGGAATAGGCTAGTATTACATTTGTGCGTGTTATGGAAGCGTAACGGCATAGTTCTCATATATTTGGGTATTGGATACTCATGCAAGTGTAATAGGAGGTTCTGTTTACCGATGGTACGGAAATAGCTTCGCTCTGGATAGACCCATTGGAATCCCATTGGTAGTATGACTATGTGTCTATGGGAATCTGAATCAGGGTATGTGTATTTGGTCTTAACCTGAGACTTGCATCGCTAATACTTGCGACAATCAATATACTTTGGTTTTGGTCGTCCGGGGCTTTAACAGGTTCTGTGTACGCCTCTGCTGGGTATACTGAGAATCATAATGTATTGGGTGTGATGTTAAGATGGAAGTATCACTTCAGTCATATGGAGATGATGATCACGCAGGGATACATAACTGGTACTCTAAGTGTTATAGCCATCGGGGAAGTATGACTAGGTCATGACTTTCCGATCATAAAGAGACTAGTTGCTAGTGATCTAATATATATTTCGTACGGGGCAGACACAACTCCAGCCCCAGGCCTAGCATGTGGCATCCGATACTGGATCGTAATACGCAATACTACGTATACTACGCCTGACAAAGATCTTGTATTTCGTAACAGAATATTTTTGGAGAATTGGGTATGCACTGTGCTTTGCTAGAAGCCAACCATGTCTTATAAATCGGTAAAGACGTGGTACTGGGTACGCATGTATTCGGATAGTCCGATAACCGTATTTACTACCAAAATATACAGGGATCTCTTGGGTCGCATCCCAAAGATTCACCAATGATATTTGACTCGAACAATATTATTTTTGGGATTAATTAAGAGAGAGAAAATTAATCTGGGATTAATTACGGCAAGAATTAATCTGGGATTAATTATCAGAGAAAGAATTAATCTGGTATTAATTACATCAAGAATTTATCTGGGATTAAATTCGTCGAGAAAAGAGAACGCGATTAATTTGGAATTAATCGGCAAAATAAATTTAATGGTTAAATTAGATTTTACTATTTAATTTATTTAATTGGGCTAAAATAATATATTAGATATATTAAATGAAATCGGATTTCAAAGCGGAATTAAATTGGATTTTAATTCTAGCGAACGAATTAATTTGGAATTAATTCGTAAGCGACTTTAATAATAATTTTGCGAGGCATAATTATTTAATTAAATTAGATTTAATTACGTCGCGATGGAAAATTCGTTTAGTCGGATTAAACGAACCGGGCCCAAATTGTGTTGTGTAAGCCAACCAAATTTTGAATTAAATGGGTGGGACCCATGACTTACATCAATTGTCAACAATTGATATAAGTGGTTGGTAATAAATTAAATTGGATTTGATATACATCACACCTACCAAGTTAAAATAAATTAAAAATGAATTTTGGAAAATTCTTTATTCTCTCTCTCTCGGTTTTGGCCGAATGGCCATTATCTTCATTCTTTTGTTTTTGGTTGAAATGGCCACTGCCTCTGTTTTGGAAACAAAGGGCCAAAAAGCCATTTGGCTTCTCTTAATGAAAAGCAATTGGCCGAATGACAGAAAAAAGTCATAATGCCCTCTATAGTTTGGCGCACAAAAATGGCCACTGTCTTGTTTTTGGGCGCACAAAATGAAGCATGGTCGAATCGCCTAATTTCCTAAGGGTCGATTGCTTCCCTCTCTCTTGGGCAAATTTACTTCTCCTTGGGAGATAAAATTTGTTCCATTTTTGTTCTTGCTAGCATATAAGGGAGTCAAGTGAAGGTGATAGGGATACTCACCCATGAGCTTGGAAGCTTCAACATCCATGGAATTTTTGAAATCCTAAATCTGATCAATGTAAGTAATCTGCAACTTTCTTGATTAATTCACACAATAATCACGCTTAGAGATCTTGTGGCATGTCCAGGACACTAATAGGAGTTACCTCCTCAAACTGAACAGTAAAAATAAAAACTGAAAAGTAAAATAAAGAAAGTATTATTGCGTAAGGTAAATAAAATAAAATACAGAAAGGTGTAAATAAACAAACAAGATACAATCTTCTTAGTATTCTTAAGGAATTCCCTAGAAGAAGGTATGAAATGAAATTCTGAAATCGACCTCAATTTATAGGCAAATCATGGCCCGTGGAACATTGTGTGTTGCGACGTGCCGTAGATTGATGACACGTGGCACGGGCTTCACGGAGATGATGACACGTAGTTGTCGGCAGAATTATTGGCTTGGCATTGAGACGCCGAAAGCTTGGCGCGTCGCGACGCTGATGTCAGTAATGACGTGTACTGTCGGCAGCATGAGATGATGACATGTGTCCGGCGCACGTTAACATTCGGTGCATTTTAGCAAACGGCGCATTTTAGCAGGAAATTTATATTTTTGCCTTTTTTGTCCGTTTTTCAATGTTTTGGCCCTGATTTGATTCCAGAGAGTCCTGTTATTTTATTTATCTACAAAAAACCATAAAACACATCAAAATATTCATAAAACTCAAGAAACTATACAAAATATTAAGTCAATGGAGTTGGAAACAGTGATCTATTTACCACTCATCAATCCTCAATTGGTAGAGATAATTATGAAATTATTACAATGCCCTTGTGTAAATATTGTGTGTAAATATTGTATTAATCAAATTAATCCAATTAGGTCAAAGTAAATAATCAATGTTGTCCAATAACATTTGATTATCTTAGTTGATAATTATAATATCGAATATTATCTTTTATCAAAATTAATCGGCTACCCATGTGCTCAACGAGTACACTTCAAATTGGGACTCTCTAAGTTCAGACATGTTCGTCATATAAGCCTAGTTAATATGTACGCAATTCGGACACCTCCGAATTCGCAAAGAACACGAACGACCTTTCACAAATCGAGGTCATCACATATGTTTATCAATCCCTCTGTCGTAGGCTATCCGAGTTATGCTTAGGAAATATAGAATACACTGTCAAGTTTCCGAGACGCACATCTCATGTCGACATGTCCACGATTCTCTACAACTGCTGCGATCCACCGTAGGTGATCGGCTTTGGCCAAAGTCTTAAGAATCGTGACTTACTCTTATGGATACCTAAACCCCTTATGGTACGCATACGAGCCGACAGATCCTGTCTAGATTTGTACTTGATTAATGAGTGCATCGGCCCACACCCAACGAACATCAAGAGGCCAGACCATGAAAGGTTTCTGACATATATGGCATCAAAATGTGGAGGATCTCACACAAAATCAATGTTATCCTATAGTCAAAGGATCACATATACTACTCGACTCGAGGATCTATTGATGGTGTTGTGTACTTCCAACTATTAGGAATCACCTGTGAGTCATTCAGTATTCAGTCCAACCAATACCCACACGTCTATACGAGCTTCCAAAGCTCATGGTACATCAGGTTAAAATATTGGAACTCCAATTCTAATATACGACATGTGCTAGTCTTCTAGGTTATAGGAATTCGATCGTATTCCAAAACCAACGACTAGAAATATATATACTTTAAGAATAGTTTATAATAGTAATATTATCCCAATGTCATACCACATAGTATCCAGTATTACTACAAGACTATTCTAAGGTCGATGTCATTCTTAGCATATTTATACATCTATCTAATATGCATAATGACATTACCATTAATAAGGTTTAAAAATGAAAATGTAGTTATTTTATTAATAAATAATAAAATGTACAATACATTATTCGGATTTGCGCTCCAAGCACCAACTCCAACACAACTGTGTCATGGAAATCCTCAAGGCAAACATGTATTGCACGGTCTACTATGGAGTCTGAGTTTATAGTATTAGGCAAAGTGGCAGAAGAAGCGGAGTGGCTTCAAAATTTCTTAGAGGATATTTCAAATCTGCCAAAACCAGTGCCAGCTATAAGCATACATTGTGATAGTCAATAGGCTATTGAAAGAGCCCAAATACAATGTATAATCGTAAGTCTCGACATATACGTCGCGGACACAATACCATAAGGCAATTACTCTCAAGCGGCATAATTTCAATAGATTATGTCAAATCAAAGGAAAACCTAGCGGATCCACTTATTAAAGGTTTACCTAGAGAGCAAGTTGAGAAGTTATCGAGGGAAATGGGATTGAAGCCTATAAATTAATAATTGTCAATGTGGAAACTCAACCTAACTGATTGGAAATCCTAATTTCTAGGTTCAAAATAGACAACGAAAATTTTGTCCAATTCAAAACAAGCATTGTAGAGTCCTATACTCTTTCTCATTCCTATAATGACGAAGAGTGCTGTCTGTCAAGGTTAGGACAAGCAAAGGCTTTTAATGATCACTATATTAGGAGAAGAGTCTTAATAAGGATAAAGGCATATTACCTTTCATAGTATATCACATATTTCAGGTAAGAAGTGAGGCCTCTTCTATGGGAATTTTAAAGGCTGAATTCCCTAAAGTATTTGATGAAGCTATAACTGATATTCATGACCAAATTGAACACAACCGTAGAACGGGGAATGATCGAAATGAAGTTGTGTGATGGCTATTGTCATGGCGGTGGAACATTTCAAGACTATATGTCACTAATTTGCCAAGTAAATCTAATTGCCACCCACTAAGAAAGGTTTACGGCAAAAGCTACCTATTTCGATGTACTTTTATTTCACAAAAACTCTCTTAAGTGTCTGCATTGATATTTAGAAAATTATGGGGGATTGTAGGAAATATTTTCTAAATATGGGGGTGTGTGTGTGTGTGTATAATGAAAGGATATAATCCTTAAGTAAAAATATTAAACTCTTAGGTTTAAAGGAAATGATATGTTATTTAATGGGAAATAACATAACCCTTAGGTTTGAAAGATCCCCATAGAGGGTTATAACCCTTTAAGAATTGCCTTCATTGACATAAGTGTATCTCTTCAAAGACAACCCTCCATGTCTATAAAAATGAGTCATTGGGTTCATTTTTGGTAGATCCAAAAACATTAATTCTAAAGAATCTAAGGTTTAGAGAGAGTTTCTACCATTTTCAAGTTCAAGTTCTTGAAAAAATGAGTGCCCCTTTTACAATAAGCAACCAAGTAATCATAAGAGAACATTAGCCACGAGAAATCCGTAGAGCATTGAAGTGAGGCTAATAAGTTATTAAGAACATAGGCAACTCGACTTAATTCTAGTTCATCATCTTCTACACAATTTTCAGGTTTTTCTAAGTCTCCATATTTAAATTTTATTGAATGTATAATATTAAAAAATTAGTTATATGATACATGTTTAAATTGATTAATAACACATTTAGAACAATAATATCTTGGTCCTTAACCGAGGTATGTCTCCTTCATATTTGCCATGTCAACTGATTTTTGACATTTGGGAAAAGCTAGATTCCTACCATATCAGTTATGGAAAATTGCCGGATTTTGATTTAGATTTGACGTTAAATAAAGAAAATCCATAGCAACAACCATTCAATGTTTCAATTTAGATTTGTATCTTTTGTACAAGCGGGCATACTTGGAATTTTCGGCTGTTGAAACTTACAAATTCTTCATTCTTCATCTAGGTTTTGGGTTTCAAGGGGCAATACAGAAAATATAATTCTCTCTATATGTCACCTTGCAGCTTCAGCTTGGGTTTCAAGGGCAATATAGAAAGTATAATTGTCTTTATATGTACATTGGAGCTTCAGCTTTGCAAATTCATGCACCAATTCGCCACGAGGTTTCCTGAGATGGATTTTATAAATTTAAGGGTTTATATTATTTACTTAGTACTAATAGTTGGAAAAAACATTTGAAAGACTGACCCTTCTGACATACAAGAAATTTCCCCATGTCCTGCACCATTTGATCTTCTGATTGATTTTGCTTTCCGGTGACATCGAAATTGACATGAATAATGTGTATGCATTGACACAAACATTGTAGGGAAAATTCATGAAATGGATCACTCAATGTCAAGGCTCTTACAATGAACATGTCTTGCAAATGTGTCACCGCTCTAATCGTAGAAACAAATATTTGTCGCTTAATTTACCAATTACTCATACTTCCATATCACACGTAAAACATCTACTCAGTGATATAGTCAAAAGCTCATACCATATCGATTTGCACAAGTGATGCAAAGTGAAGCAAATACTGGCAATTCTGCTGAACATTCGACCTGTCCTCTTTTACCCCTCACCATGATGAACGGCGTCACCAAAATATTGATCCGGAGGATATAAAATTTGATTTTCAAAAAAAAAAATTAATAATAAATAAAGAGAATGAATCAAAATATCTTATTAACAAATCAGACTTTTCCTTAATTAATTTGTAGGACACATTTGAAAAATTTTCATGTCCCCGCTTGCTTCCTAGTGGGCTCCGCCACTCACCATGATATTGATTTTGTAAAATAAGCAATAAAAAGGTGGTGTACAATGAACAGGAATTTGTGTCTATTTTGAAAGAAAAATGTGAAGGAACTAAATGAGATTAAATCTAAAAAATTGGGTTGAACAAGAAAACAGTTCAGGTCCTTCAGGATAATCTTCACATGTACATTAAACTATAAATAAATTATGATGTTATTTTCATATCATTTTATACAGAAAATTATAATTTTAAAAAAAAAAAAAAAAAAAAAAGGCCAAATACCAAACTTTGATCAAACTATCGTCGGTCAGTACATAGCTGCTATCCTCTTCAAAAGAAAATGCACCCAGTGTTTCGGTCATTTCCACTTTGAAGCCAAAATAAAGTTTTACATGAGACCACACTATCTTACAACCAAAAAATCAAGAAGAAAATAATGTAAAAGGCTAAAACAAGAAGATTTTCTGATCAACCAAACAGAAATTCACAAATTTTACATTTTTCATTGCGTCCACTTCTCCCTTAAAAATGCTTCATGAGGATGCTACCTCCATGTCTTCGTGTCTATTCTCAGGAAGCACAATTCCTTCAGAGAAAATGAATCTATCTGTGGCACCGAATATGTGGGCCATTTGCATAACTGTAGTTTGAGATATTGTTGACGTTGGCAAGAGAGACTCCAGAAGAGATGGCATACACTCGGGCTGGAATTCCTTTTTGTTAAAGGTTGGTTTATATAGGGTCAAAACTGCTCGACAGAATAAGAATCTGCAACAACAGAATACGAATGAAACCATTTGCAGGACCAAAAAAACCAACCTTGCAAAAAACAAGGCCAATGACTGAACAGTACCTCAGAAAAATCCTCCGTAGGAATGGATCTCTTAAAATCTGAGCCCATACTGGATCAAGATTGTCCGATGTTGCCAGAGTGGACCCCCAGTCATTCAATGATGAAGAAAGAAGCTTCTCGGCCTTGGTATAATTATCCTGAAGATATGTCCTCCATTAAGACATCTAACAAACCATAGAAATTACCAATAATGATAAATATACAGAATGGTAGATTTGTACACACCATCTCAGTTTCAGAACCTGAAATACCAAGCAACAGACAGAAGCCCTGCAAGGGGGCTGTGAGAAAAATGGTGAATGGACTACCATTTGGGCTGCGCGAGAAATCAGTACCAACAATGGGAATTGAACTGCTTGGCGATAGAAGGAGAGCAGCTGGCTCCCCTTTTTCAGCTCCTTTTATAGCCTGCAGACATTCATTCAATGTCATGATTAGTGATTGCCTCTCACAAAGGTTAAGCAATTTATAGGTAGAGGCTGGGACTATAGAAACCATTCAAACATGAGTGGAATAATTAAGAAGGTACAATTTACACGCTTGCCTTGAATGCTTCAGAACCGTCACTGTCAATGATAATAAAAAGCGGTCTCCTTGTAAAGGGAATAATATCAGAAGGATAAATGCAATTTAATCCTGAAAAAAGGAGTATCAGAGACACCAAACAGAAAATTATCATGAGATATAAATAGTTATCACAATTCTGAAATAATGTGCCACTAAAACCCAAACAAACTGGATATATACACATACTGGATAAAAGTTTATTAAAGTTTAACATATTATGAAAAATCAATTTTTGGGAACAGATTCAAGCAGTTTCAGAGCTAGTTTCAAGCAGTATTTCAATGATTCAATCTAGAAAATGACCTTAGAAATCCATCCCTTGGTATTAGGTCCTAGTAAGACAGCAACAAGCTATTAGTTTTGAGTCATAATATAGCTGATAAATTCTCCCACACACACACACTATACAAATACGTTAAAATAACGACACAAAAACATCATGAAAAATAGGAAGTGCATTGGAAATGATCTTAAAGTACCACCATGCATGCAGTCTCCTCAACATGGTTCAGAGAAGTGGACCAGGCTAAAACTTGAATAGCTGAATAGAATAGAGTACCTCTATTTCCACGAGTGCCAAACTGCAAGCACCCACCAAGGTTATCTATGCCGTCTCCTTTATTTAGCCCCAGGGTTGGGTTTGGGCTATTACACAATGAGCTGAATTGAGAAGCAGAGGTTGCATCTGAGGAGATGGTCTGAGACTGAAAATTCCTGTTGATGTTCTCAGCAGCATTTATTGAAGTTCCGGCACCTAATATAGAAGAAAATAAAGTTTTCAACTCTTTTGGAAGCAATACGAATGGTCTAAAAGGCATAAAACCTCAAATTCCTATGACAACAGAGTTTCGCAATCATGAGCTTGGACCATAAACAGAACTTGTGTTACCTGAAGCAGATAAATAAATTAAGAGAACACCATCATGGGGGAGCTCCTCACAAATTGTGGCCAGAACCTACCGAGAGAAAGTATAACAATTGTAGCTTGTAAGAAGATATGAACAAAAACATGGAAAACATATACCCTATAAAGTTTTTATGAAAACATTATTTCAAAGTTGCAGTAAATCATATCTATTAGCATCATACACTGTGTGTGCTCGGTAAAGCCCTCATGCCCTAAATAACAATAACAACTATAAATAAATGCCTGACTGTTAAATCAGATTGATTGAAATGCAAGATCAATTAATTTATTGCAATTAGCAGGAAAGATGTCCAAGGTATTCAATGGCGTAACAAGCAAAACCGTTGACCGTGAGTAAGAAAACCACTTAATTTTGACTACAATTAGTGTAATCAATAAAATCCTTGAAATTTTTGAAGAATAACTACAATTATGTCTTGGATATTTTGCAACCTACAGTGAACATCGGAAGTCATAACAAATAAGCAGGCAAAAGGTTGAAAAGATTAATATCTCACATCATACTTACTGCTATAAAATGCGTAACAGATGGACGATATAAGATGGCTTTCCGAGGGTTAGGTGGCAGAGAAGGATCAGTAATATCCTGGGAGTAATTTATGCGACTAGTCCCTGGGGCCCCATTCTGGCCAATTTTAATATTACTTGACTGGTAAAATGAACCACTGGGTTCCCACTCCAGGCACTGAAGCATCCTGAAAGTATCAAGAGTGAGCTCTGAAAACTTGACCTGATCAAGAAGTAAACAATAAAAAAAAGGAAAAACCATTACTTCAGTATGCCATGTTCAATGATTCAAAAGAAACAAGTTATCAAGACATTTGAATTAGAAACTACACAGTAGAGCATTTCAATTTATGGATGGCATGAAGTGAAAAGAAAAAATTTAATATCTAACCTCATTATGATGATAGCTGCTAAGTATTGCATCTCGCAATTTTAAACTTCTCTTTGTCATAGACATAGAAACATTTGGTAGATCATCCAGACGAGGATCCAGTACAAGGCTATATCTTAAAGGCCTGATATTCATAAAAGCCGTGTCAGCTTTCAAAAATCTAACTATTTCCTGAACCACCAGCTTCCATTCCTTGAAGTCAGTTTCCTGGAAACAAGATCATCTGAAGGTCACTCTCTGATCTATCTACAAGCCAACAAATGCCAAATATTTCTTATTTCCATTCAAAAAACTCAAGAAAAGTTACTCAAATATCACATGAATCAAATGATTTCAGCATGCCTAGTCCAGCAGTTAACCCGATGGGACCATGATAAAAGATGAAAACTATCGCAGTAACTTATGCTGTAGGTTCAGTTCAGTTCAGTTCAATTCAAAAAATGACATTTTGTTAATGGTTGCAAGTTGCAACCAATTTCAAACATTATTCCGTACTCACTAAGAAACTTGAAAAAAGAATAAAACAAATTTATTAAAAGTATTCTCAGATTCTTAATTATTGTTGGAATTCCAAGCAATCCTTCCACAACATCCTACCCCCCAACCATGATATTTCCTTCATTGTATCATTTTTCCCAACCCCAACAATGTGCAAATGAGTTGTATTTTGTATAACTTTTGTCTTTATCAAGTATGTGTTCTCAACTAGATGAGAAGAAAGCATTAGGGATAAAACCAATAAAAAGAACCAATAAAGCATTACGGATAAAACCAATAAAAAGAAGAAAAAAATATACATTATTCAAAAGTCATAACCTGACAAGGAAAAAATACCTGAAAGGCCCTTTTGCATTCATCAAGTAACATTTTCAGCTGGTTAACCAACTGATGCACCATTTCACGACGGTTCAAAACTAAACATACCATCAAAAACCTAGCAAGAAACCTCAACTGTTTGTTAGCCAAATTGAGATGCTGATGCAACCCATCTCTGAAATACTCCCGAGACAATATCGCTTCATAAAAGATATACGACTCAGACAAATAGCTCATCTCACTAGTCCGCATATACTGTCCAAAATAAAGCTGAGCGATTCGGGAGGCAATCTCTCCAATCTCATATCTCTTGAGCCCTGCGTCAACCAACTTCTCCCGGTTTTCTTGTTGAAACTTCCACAACTGCGTGTACACCTTGAATACCTTGTAAAAGTATGTATCGTACCTAAAGTATGACAAATTAACACATCCCCTAAGAACATTTCGACAAACAATAACACAAATACTTCCAAAATCAAAATGCTACTTTGCTTAGAGCATTTCCAAAGTTATTACAATGATTCAATCCCTTTCATGCGCATTTCTCAGTTACATTCTCTTAGTTACTAATTTACTATAATATTAATAACAATAATAATAAAATTTCTTGATATTTACTGCTTTTATTATTCAAAAAAATTAGTAAATATCAAATTCAATTCATTAAAATCATATCACAAGACTCGTCTAACAAACAAACGGTACAATCAAACAACAGAAGACTAATAAATAAATAATCAAATTAAATATTAGATTTAAAAAAAAAAAAAAAAAAAAAAAAAAGGAAAAAAGTGAGAGTTAAAAGTGAAACCTGTTGCGTTCATAATAAGGCAAGTCTCTGATCTTAGAGAACTTCTTATCGGCTTTTTCAACAAGAGACCAATACACTTCGCTCACTGGAATATTGTTGCTATTTATATTTTGCTGCGACATTTTTTTTTGGTCCAGTTTTGGATTAATTTCTTCACATCATCGATCCGTCGTCGTTTCTTCGAGGATCCGATCGTGTGTAGAAGATGAGTAAGGCGGAGGGGGAGAAAAGTTGACCGGGAAATACCGGTGAACTTACAGGCTGAGAAAAGGTTAGGTCACCCGAGCAAGTCTAGTCTTTATATTATTTTATCTTTTTGCGTGCGATTGTGTGTCTGCGAGAGCTGGCGTCGTTACTGCTGCCCAGTGTACATTCGAGGTGAAATTACATTTCTGGCGTTCAAATTTAGTGGGTTGGGGCAAGCGCCGGGTCGTGATTTGTTTTTTTATAATCGGGTTAAAAAATCTCCTCATATTATTCTGTTGAGACAAATCATTTTATATATTGTTAAATTCATTTCTATCTAGTTCTATTAAATTTTATCTCATTCTATTAAAATTATATCTTTTTTTTAATCATGTTTCATCCTTTTTTAAATTACTATATAAAAATATATTTCAAATCACATTCGTATAGAAAAAATGAAACTTTAGCACCACTATTCATGTGGTCAAAATAAAGTAGATATTTACTTATGTGTAGACGACTTAAAAATTGAGTACTAAAAATCGGTAAAATCAATGAATCGGACATGCAGAATTTTTAAAACAAAATTAAATTTAAATATTTTATAACTTTTAGTTAATTCAAATTATTTATGATGTCATCCGATTTTACCAATTCAACAGAATAATTTAACCGATCGAACCGTGACCTATTGAACCTTTTAGATCACCGAACTAATTTTTAAATCACTGCTTATATATTCAATCATGCTTGATTCATGGGCGGATGAGGAAAAATTAGATGTAGAGGAATCCAAAAAAAATAATAAAAAAATAATTCAATATAAAATTCTAATACGAATAAACATAATAAAAAATAAGAATATATTCTTTAAAAAGAGGTGTGTGTATATAATTAAAATTTTTAATTTTTTTTTTATAGGGACCACGGCCCGGCTCCATTACGAAGTAGTTTTTTGCCTCTACTTGATTTTGAGTCCTAACTAAGGTGACATTCATTTATTGTGTGGTGAAATAGAATAATAAGTAAAATTTATTAACAATGAAATTCACTACTAGTGGGTGAGTGCCACCTAGCAATTTGGGCTTCTTATTAGGAAAAAGGATATTATGCTGAAAATTGTTCATGCCAAAAATTGTTCCCGAAATAGTGACATTACTCTTCTTAATAACAATATTGGGATCATGTGCAGTGTACCCTTTGATTCGAAAGTAATTATTACAGCCAACTGCCCATTATAATCTCAGAATTAAAATCGTGTTTTTAACTAATCCAGTGCAATTGCCCTTACTTTTATTTACTTGCATTTATCTTATAATTATTTTTTTTTTACCTCTTGATCTCATTTGTCCCTGTATTTTTACATAACTTAATAGTCTTTTGATTATAGAAAATTAATGGTTGAGATTTAATATAAGAGAGATTGAAGACGTGGGATTCACATGGAGAGATAAAAAAAATATTAAAGAACTGATGTAAAAATAAATGTGTTTTTAAGGGAATGTTAATCACGAAAATCAATGGGATTCTAATCCTTATAGTTATGGGAGAATTAGGTATAAATTTGCATAATAAAAAACATATTACAAAAATTTAAGACAAGTTTTTAATATTATTTTTATGGCTAAAGCAATCAATCTTTAAGTCTAGTATGGGTGTTCATAGGGTCAGGTCAATTCGTGACCCAACCCGATCCGCACGGGTTTCAAAAAATTTGATTTTTCGAGTTAATCCGAACCGACCCGAAATTGAAGGGTTGGGTCACGGGTTTGATATTAAAACCCGACCCGACCCGAAATTATAATATTTTCGGGACATAAAATAACTAATATTTATATTTCAAAATATTTAATTCATTAAAAAATTATTATTTTTTGACCGACCCGACCCGATCGGGTTTCAACTCTCAAATTTCGGGTTCGGGTTTCACGACCTGATCGGGTCTCACATTTTTCAAAAAAAATCCGACCCATGAACACCTCTAAAGTCTAGCACAATCAACCACACTCTTAGTCTAAAGCAGTTACCAAATGGAGTAAATAAAAACAATAAACAATTGCAGAATATAAACAATAAGAAGTAAACAAAGAACACCAGAATTGTTTACGAAGTGGAAAACTCTTTGTAGAGAAAAATCGCTCCAAGTATAGGTTACCACATGAATTCACTATGAAGAGAAACTTACACTGATGGTTAAGAAACCTATAGCAAAATATTTGTTAACTCAATTACCCAACTGTAATAACCCAAGGAAACTTCTCAAGCCTGCACCAAATAGCCTTTTTTCGGTAACTTCGAAGACTATTGTAATAAATCCAATAGCGAACTCACTTTTTTCGGAACTCCATCAACCAATCTCTAACTCATAGCTCTAAAGATTATGGTTTGGTAAAAAATTTTGTTTCGATGGTTATCAAATAAAGGTGTTCACCAAGAACAAAGAAGACATGGGATCAATAAAATCTTCAATGATGGACTCTTAAAGAAGATGAAAAAAGATGTGAAGGCTTTAAATATTATGTTTTCAATACTGGGTAAAGTTGTTGAGGCTTTCTTTAGATAGGTAGGATTTCTAGGCCTTCAGAAGCCTTTAAAACTACTTAAAAATACTAATCTCGCATTGGCGTTCGACCGCCCTAACAAATGTGAGAGAACGAGGTTTACGAAAATGCCCTAATTTTCCACAGTAATGACAAACATATGCAAACCTCGGAAGAGAACGAGGTTTACGAAAATTATCTGTAGGTCGAAGTTGGTTTACAGGAGAAGGAATATCATAAGGGATCACTCAAGTCTAGTCAACAAGCATCTTCCCTAAGTCATATTGAGGAGTTAGTTCAACATGATTGAATAGAAACTGATTTGTGACAAAAACAGTTTTAGAAAGAAAAGTTGTGTCACGGCTTGACTCAATGAAGCCTAAACATTTTTTTCACAATGGGCATACCAATGCCTACCATGTGATATTTCCTTCTTAGTCCCACTAGAAAATATTAATATTTGTGTTTTAGGATTTTCAAGTTCTTTATATAAAAATTAGACTCTATCTACCAACTTCATATTTCTCTCATTGAGGTCATCAACAACAATAAGATTCTCATCAAGTTTGGCTTGGACTTCATTCCTATCAAAGATTGGCTTGGACTTCGTTCCTATGCAAAATTAAAATGCACACATAGATGTAATGCATGAAGATGAATACGTCATCTAATAGGTGACACACAAAAGTGTAGTCTCATCAATCTTTTCAAGATTGAGGCATTCTAAAGTTATTGAGAAGAAATCTTTGTTTCTCACCTAAACTCTTCTAGAAATGTCTTTCACTTCTGAATTCCTTGTCAGCATCATAAGTTTCTCACTAATAAAGTAAGTCTGTTTGGCAAGTGTAGAGAATTAACGAGGTAGATTCAAAGAATCAAATGTAGGTCGAGCACTGTTAGACCTCTTTTTCTATTTATTCAACAAGAAACACTTAGGTCTAATATGCCC